>WNWK01003543.1:0-164165 GCA_009830355.1 Cherax destructor
AGTCAGTAGGAGTTTGCTATTTGGTCAGGAGCTAGTATGGACGAAGCCAGTCCTCAGGAAGTGCCACTCAGGAAGCCAACATCAGCCAGCTCAGCCTCAGGCAGCTCAGCCTCAGGCGCCTCTCAGCCTCAGGCAGCTCAGCCTCAGGCAGCTCAGCCTCAGGCAGCTCAGCCTCAGGCAGCTCAGCCTCAGGCAGCTCAGCCTCAGGCAGCTCAGCCTCAGGCAGCTCAGCCTCAGGCAGCTCTAACTCAGACAGCTCAGCCTCAGGCAGCTCAGCCTCAGGCAGCTCAGCTTCAGGCAGCTCAGCCTCAGGCAGCTCAGCCTCAGGCAGCTCTAACTCAGACAGCTCTAAATCAGACAGCTCAACCTCAGGCAGTTCAGCCTCAGGCAGCTCAGCCTCAGGCAGCTCTGACTCAGGCAGCTCTGACTCAAACAGCTCTGACCCAGGCAGCCTCAGGCACTGCTCAGACCGTCTGACTCAGGCACGTCAGGCCGCTCTGACTCGGGCAGCTCAGACGCGGGCAACTCTCACTCAGGCAGCTCAGCCTCAGACAGCTCTGACTCAGGCAGCTCTGACTCAGGCAGTTCTGACTCAGGCAGCTCAGCCTCAGACTGCTCAGACTCAGGCAGCGCTGACCAGGCGTGACAGGCACTCAGACTCAGGCACCTCAGACTCAGGCACCTCAGACTCAGGCAGCCGACATCAGGCAGCGCTCGGCAGCGCACCAGGCAGCTGCTCGGCACTGACACAGGCAGCAGCAGGCAGCTCAGACCAGGCAGCTCAGACCAGGCAGCTCAGACACAGGCAGCTCAGACACAGGCAGCTCAGACACAGGCAGCTCAGACACAGGCAGCTCAGACAGGCAGCTGACACAGGCAGCTCAGACACAGGCAGCTCAGACACAGGCAGCTCAGACACAGGCAGCTCAGACACAGGCAGCTCAGACACAGGCAGCTCAGACACAGGCAGCTCAGACACAGGCAGCTCAGACACAGGCAGCTAGACACGGCAGCTCAGACACAGGCAGCTCAGACACAGGCAGCTCAGACACAGGCAGCTCAGACACAGGCAGCTCTGATTCGGGCAGCTCTGACTCAGGCAGCTTAGACTCGGGCAGCTCAGACACAGGCAGCTCAGACTCAGGCAGCTCAGACTCAGGCAGCTCAGACACAGGCAGCTCTGATTCGGGCAGCTCTGACTCAGGCAGTTCAGACTCAGGCAGCTCAGACACAGGCAGCTCAGACACAGGCAGCTCAGACACAGGCAGCTCAGACTCAGGCAGCTCAGACTCAGGCAGCTCAGACACAGACAGCTCTGATTCGGGCAGCTCTGATTCGGGCAGCTCTGATTCGAGCAGCTCTGATTCGGGCAGCTCTGACTCGGGCAGCTCTGACTCAGGCAGCTCAGACTCAGGCAGCTCAGACTCAGGCAGCTCAGACTCAGGCAGCTCAGACACAGGCAGCTCAGACACAGGCAGCTCAGACACAGGCAGCTCAGACACAGGCAGCTCAGACACAGGCAGCTCAGACACAGGCAGCTCAGACACAGGCAGCTCAGACACAGGCAGCTCAGACACAGGCAGCTCAGACACAGGCAGCTCAGACACAGGCAGCTCAGACACAGGCAGCTCAGACACAGGCAGCTCAGACACAGGCAGCTCAGACTCAGGCAGCTCAGACACAGGCAGCTCAGACACAGACAGCTCAGACACAGGCAGCTCAGACTCAGGCAGCTCAGACACAGGCAGCTCAGACACAGGCAGCTCTGATTCGGGCAGCTCTGACTCAGGCAGCTCAGACTCAGGCAGCTCAGACACAGGCAGCTCAGACACAGGCAGCTCAGACTCAGGCAGCTCAGACACAGGCAGCTCTGATTCGGGCAGCTCTGACTCAGGCAGCTCAGACTCAGGCAGCTCAGACACGGGCAGCTCAGACACAGGCACCTCAGACACAGGCACCTCAGACACAGGCAGCTCAGACTCAGGCAGCTCAGACTCAGGCAGCTCAGACACAGACAGCTCTGATTCGGGGAGCTCTGATTCGGGCAGCTCTGACTCAGGCAGCTCAGACTCAGGCAGCTCAGACTCAGGCAGCTCAGACACAGGCAGCTCAGACTCAGGCAGCTCAGACACAGGCAGCTCAGACACAGGCAGCTCAGACTCAGGCAGCTCAGACTCAGGCAGCTCAGACACAGGCAGCTCAGACTCAGGCACCTCAGACACAGGCAGCTCAGACTCAGGCAGCTCAGACTCAGGCAGCTCAGACTCAGGCAGCGCTGACTCGGGCAGCTCTGACTCTGGCATCTCAACCTACTCTACTACTACTTACGTGTGCACTATCATGCCTAGTCTTAAAGCTATGTATGGATGCTACATATTTTGCTTCATCTTCTAGCTGGTTCCACTTCCTGACAACTCTAAAGCTAAAGAATAATGTGATGGTAAGATAACACTTGTAAAAAACACTTGTCAATAATTTGCCTCCTGTGTGTGTGTGTATGTGTGTGTGTGTGTGTGTGTGTTGTTTTGGTGCGTAATCGATAAAGTTGGGGATGGGGTGTCGATAATTAATTCTTGTTCCCTTCTCAGAAGTACCAATAGCCTGGTTCACTCACTCCTGGGTAATGTGTGTGAGAGAGAGTACTCACCTTGTTGCACTTACCTAATTGTGGTTGCAGGGGTCGATTCACAGCTCCTGGCCCCGCCTCTTCACTGGTCGCTACTAGGTCATTCATCCTGCTCAATGAGCTTTATCATACCTCTTCTTAAAGCTATGTATGTATCCTGCCTCCATTACATCACTTCCCAGACTATTCCACTTCCTGACAACGCTGTGACTGAAGAAATACTTCCTTAACATCCCTGTTATTCATCTGAGTCTTCAACTTCCAGCTGTGACCCCTTGTTGTTGTGTCCCATCTCTGTGTCCTATCTTCTTCCACCTTGTCAATTACTCCCAGTATTTTGTATGTCGTTATCATATCCCACCTATCTCTCCTGACCTCTAGTGTCGTCAGGTCGATTTCCCTTAACTTCTCGTAGGACATGCCCCTTGGATCAGGGACTAGTCTTGTTGCAAACCTTTGAACTTTCTCCAGTTTCCTTACGTGCTTGGCTATGTGTAGGTTCCAAACTGGTTCTGCATACTCCAATATATGCCTAACGTACACAGTGTACAGGGCTCTGTACGATTTCTTATTAAGATGTCGGAATGTTGCAGCAGTTATTTGGTTGATGTGCGCCATAGGAGATGTGCCTGATGTTATACTCACCCCAAGATCTTTTTCCATGAGTGAGGTTTGTAGTCTCTGGCCTCCTAGACTATACTCCATTGAGGTCTTCTTTGCCCTTCCCCAATCTTCATGACTTTGCACTTGGTGGGGTTAAACTCCAGGAGCCTGTTGTTGGACCAGGCCTGCAGCCTGTCCAGATTCCTTAGTAGTTCTGCCTTTTACTCGTCCGATTGAATTCTTCTCATCATCTGCAAACAGGGACACTTGTGAGTCTATTCCTTCCGTCATGTCGTTCACGAATACCAGAAACAGCACCGGTCCTTGGAGTGTCCCCTGTGAAACCCCACTCGTCACAAGCGCCCACTCTGACACTTCTCGTACCGTGACTCGCTGTTGTCTTCCTGACAGGTATTACCTGATCCATTGCAGGGCCTTCCCTGTTATCCCTGCCTGGTCTTCCAGCTTTTGCACTAATCTCTTGTGTGGAACTGTGTCAAACGCCTTCTTACAGTCCAAGAAAATTCAATATACCCACCCCTCTCTCTTGTCTTACTGCTGTCACCCTGTCATAGAACTCCAGTAGGTTTGTGACACAGGATTTCTCGCCCCTGAAACCGTGCTGGCTGTCTTTGATAAGCTCATTCCTTTGTAAGTGCTCCACCTCTCTTCTGATAATCTTCCCCATGACTTTATACATGTCAGTGACACTGGTCTGTAGTTTAATGTTTCGTGTCTGTCTCCTGTTTTAAGAACTGGGACTACATTTGCTGTTTTCCTTACCTCAGGTAGTCGCCCTGTTTCGATAGATGTGTTGAAGATGTTAGTGGTACACATAGCACCTCTGGTTCCTCTCTCAGGACCCATGGAGAGATGTTATGCAGCCCCATCGCCTTTGAGGTATCTAGCTCGCTTAGCAGCCTCTTCACTTCTTCCTCGGTTGTATGTACCCCACCTCTTCGTCTTTCTGGAGTCCCTTCCGTCTCCTCTGTGAACATTTCTTTGAATCTCATGTTGAGCTCCTCACATACTTCGCGGTCGTTTCTTGTGATCTTCCCTCCTTCCTTCCTCAGCCTGATTACCTTGTCCTTGACTGTTCTCCTCCTGATGTAGATCTGCAACATCTTCGGGTCAGATTTGGCTTTCGCTGCTATGTCATTTTCGTATTGTCGTTGGCCGTCCCTTCTTACTTGTGCATATTCGTTTCTGGCTCTACGACTGCTCTCCTTATTCTCCTGGGTTCTTTGCGTTCTATACTTCTTCCATTCCCTAGCACACTTGGTTTTGGCCTCTCTACGCCTTTGAGTGAACCAAGGGCTCATCCTGTGTGTGTGTGTGTGTGTGTGTGTGTGTGTGCGTGTGTGCGTGTGTGCGTGTGTGTGCGTGCGTGTGTGTGTTTGGTCCACAACCCTTCCACAGAAGCAAAAGTTCAGTCATTAGTTAAATTCCGTTATTCCGTCGCTTTCCCTCTCCCCTTTATTCTACATTTCTCCTCAGGTGTGACAGTACAGGAGGGAGGGTATTGGTGGGTGGATGGGGAAGGAAGGGTGTTGGATGGTGGGATGAAGGGGGTATCGCTTCACCTGACCGTCACGATGAAATAGAAATTTCGGATCAAAGGTCACAGTTATATTGGTCTAGATTTTGGAATACTGGAATACTTTGATCTTCAATCTGGTCAGGGAACCTCCACAATTCTCCTATTTTTTTCCCCAATAGTTGACGATTTAGTTGTGACTACTTGTGGTACCGACACTCTGCTTGCTTCTGTTTACGTATACAGGTATATTTACGGGTGAATGTATGTACGCAGGCATACATGAGTGTGTGTATGTACGCAGGCAAACATGAGTGTGTGTATGTATAAAGGTATACATGAGTGAATATGAATGTATACATATATGTGGATGCTTTAATATTGCCTTATTCGTTTCAAATTCCTACGGGGAAAGTCTTCTTTAAATGTTACATACACACACACACACACACACACACACACACACACACACACACACACACACACACACACACTCACAATCATCAACACACAATCATCAACATACAAGAGGGTATTCCAAGACCACGACAAAACAAAAATAGAACGACAACAGCTGTGGGAGAAAAGACATAAACGAAAGGGGCTACGAAGAGAGACAAGGATAAAGTCAGCAGAGCACAACCAAAGCCGGGTAAAGCAACAAGCGAAAGTACATACAGAACCACCCTCAGAACCCCTCAGCCAAAACGCTATCCCAACACAAACCACAATCCACACAGCCCCCACCCCACACTATGCTGTAGAACTTCACAGCCCACTGCCAGGTCCCCCACCCTCACAGACCCCCAGAACACAGTGATGGAGAGGAAACTAAAGGTATGGTACACCAACGCTGATGGAATAAGGAATAAGTGGGAGGAGTGGCACGAGAGAATCAAAGAGGCATCACCGGACATCATAGCTCTCACCGAAACCAAGCTCACAGGAACGATAACAGGTGCCATCTTTCTAACAGGATATCAGATCTTGAGGAAAGACAGAGGGAACAGACGGGGTGTGGGAGGGGCACTGCCCATCAAAAACCAACGGGATTTTGACGAGCTGGAGAGAGAAGACAAAGGAGAAGCAAGAGACTACATAATAGGAACACTTCAGTCTGGAGGTCCTAAGGTGGTAATAGCAATAGGCCAAGGTAAGAATATGATGAGAGTAACAGAGCGTTGGTTGACACACTGGTTGAAGTGGCCGGAAGGGTTCATGCGAGCAAAGCAAAGCTGCTGATTGTGGGCGACTTCAATCACAAAGAAATTGACTGGGAGAACCTGGAGCCACATGGAGGCCTAGAAACGTGGAGGGCTAAGATGATGGAGGTGGTACTGGAAAACCTCATGTACCAACACGTAAGGGACACTACCAGAGAGAGGAGAGGACGAACCAACAAGCCTGGACCTAGTAATCTCCTTAAGCAGTACATATATTGAGGATATCACATATAAAAGACCCCTAGGGGCCAGTGACCACGTGGTTCTGAGCTTCGAATACATAGTAGAGCTACAAGTGTGGAGAGGGAAGCAGGAAGGGCAGGACAAATGAAGCTAAACTACGAGAGAGTGGATTACACAGGCATGAAGAATTTCCTGCACGAAGTTCAGTGGGACAGAGCACTGGCAGGGAAGTCAGGTAATGAGATGATGGAATATGTGACAACAATATGCAAGGAAGCTGAGGAGAGGTTTGTACCCAAGGGTAACAGAAATAACGAGAAGGCCAGGATGAGCTCTTGGTTCACTCAAAGGTGTAGAGAGGCCAAAACCAAGTGTGCTAAAGAATGGAAGATGTATAGAAGGCAAAGAACCCAGGAAAATAAGGAGAGCAGTCGTAGAGCAGTCGTAGAGCCAGAAACGAATATGCACAGATAAGAAGGGAGACCCAACGATAATATGAAAATTCCATAGCAACGAAAGCCAAATCTGACCCGCTGTTGTACAGCCACGTTAGGAGAAAAACAACAGTCAAGGACCAGGTGATGAGGCTAAGGAAGGAAGGAGGAGAGATCACAAGACACGACTGAAAACTATGTGAGGAGCTCAACATGAGATTCAAAGAAGTGTTCACAGAGAAGACAGAAGGGACTCCAGAAAGGAGAGGTAGGGTACACCATCAAGTATTAGACACAATACATACAACCGAGGAAGAAGTGAAGAGGCTGCTAAGCGAGCTAGATACATCAAAGGCGATGGGACCGGATAACTTCTCTTCATGGGTCCTGAGAAAGGGAGCAGAGGCGCTATGCATGCCACTAACAACAATCTTCTACACATCTATCGAAACAGGGCGACTACCTGAGATATGGAAGACACCAAATGTAGTCCGAATTTTTAAAAAAGGAGACAGACACGAAGCATTAAACTACAGACCAGTGTCACTGACATGAATAGTATGCAAAGTCATGGAGAAGATTATATCAGGAGAAGAGTGGTGGAGCACCTAGAAAGGAACATGCTTATAAACGACAACCAGCACGGTTTCAGGGATGGGAAATCCTGTGTCACAAACCTACGGGAGTTCAATGACAGGGTGACAGCAGTAAGACGAAAGAGAGAGAGATATATATATATAGAGAGAGGTGGGTAATTGCCTTTTCTTGGACTGTAAGAAGGCATTTGACATAGTTCCACACAAGAGATTAGTGCATAAGCTGGAGGACCTGGCATTGATAACAGGGAAGGCACTACAATGAATCAGGGAATACCTGTCAGGAAGACAACAGCGAGTCATGGTACGAGATAAAGTGTCAGAGTGGGCGCCTGTGACGAGCGGGGTTCCACAGGGGTCAGTCCTAGGACCGGTGCTGTTTCTTTTAAATGTGAACGACATGACGGAAGTAATAGACTCAGAAATGTCCCTGTTGCAGATGTGAAGTTGATGAGAAAAATTCATTCGGACGAGGACCAGGCAGAACTACAAAGGGATCTGGACAGGCTGCAGGCCAGGTCTAGAAACTGGCTCCTGAACTTCAACTCCACCAAGTGAAAAGTCATGAAGATTGGAGAAGGGTAAAGAAGACCGCAGACGGAGTACATTCTAGGGAGTCAGAGACTACAAACCTCACTCAAGGAAAAAATCTTGGGGTGAGTATAACACCGGACATCTCCTGAGGCGCACATTAACCAAATAACTGCTGCAGCATACGGGCGCCTAGCAAACCTAAGAACAGCATTCCGACATCTCAATAAGAAATCGTTCAGGAGCCTGTACACTGTGTACGTCAGGCCTATATTGGAGTATGCAGCACCAGTTTTGGAACCCACACCTAGCTAAGCATGTACGGAAATTAGAGAAAGTGCGAAGGTGTGCAACAAGACTAGTCCCGGAGCTAACGGGCATGTCCTACGAGGAGTGGTTAAGGGAAATCGACCTTATGGCACTGGAAGACAGGAGAGATAGGGGGGGATATTATTACTACATATAAAATACTGAGAGGAATCTACAAGGTGGACAGACAGGATGTTCCACAAATGGAACACAGCAACAACAGGTCACAGTTGGAAGTTGAAGACTCAGATGAATCACAGGGATGTTAGGAAGTATTTCTTCAGTCACAGAGTGGTCGGGAAGTGGAATAGTCTGGGAAGTGTTGTAGTGAAGGCAGGATCCATACATAGCTTTAAGAAGAGGTATGATAAAGCTCATGAAGCAGGAAAAGTGACGTAGTAGCGACCAGTGAAGAGGCGGGGCCAGGAGCTGTGACTCGATCCCTGGACGAAAGAGCTCAAGCTTCTATGTTTCCTATTTTTATCACAGTAGTATTTTTTCGTGCTGAAGATTGCAAGCGGAAAGCAGAGTTAAAAACTTTGAGGAATACATGTGAAGAGCAATGTTAAAAACTTTGAGGAATACATGTGAAGAGCAATGTTAAAAACTTTGAGGAATACATGTGAAGAGCAATGTTAAAAACTTTGAATACAAGCGGAAAGCAAAGTTATAAAACTTGAAAAAAATGCATACGGTGTAGAGAGTTAAAAAAGTTTGTGTTTTGGTAGACAATGCAAGTGTTGCCTGCCAGACACAGACAGACACCAGACAGACAGACAGACAGACACCAGACAGACAGACAGACAGAGATAAAACTTCCTCCAACATCTGAACATCGTCGACATGATATACTCAAAAGAGAGAGAGAGAGAGAGAGGATTATTATTATTATATAATAAAAAGAAGCGCTAAACCACAGGGTCACACAACGGAGAGAGAGAGAGAGAGAGAGAGAGAGAGAGAAGAGAGAGAGAGAGAGAGAGAGATGCAGACATCCTGTAACATGCACAGAGGGAACAGGAGTGATTTTGGAGGGGAGAGAGAGACTGTGGAAAAGGGGGAGAGACTGAGTAAGAGGAGAGTGTTACAAAACTTGTCTTAATTCTCCCGAGGATGGTAGAGAGTTAAGGTAATTTACTTTCGTTTAATATTTGGCTTTGTTTACGGTTTCGTAACAACAAATTGTAATAATAATTCGGGATTGCGAAACCAAATAATTCAAATTTAAAGTCTTTACTAGTAAAGTTATTTGATATAATATATATGTATATAAAGATACGACAATTGACATAAAATAAGGAGTTTAACTTCTCTTGGTACGTACATTATATATATATATATATATATATATATATATATATATATATATATTTTAAAAAAAATAATTAGTCGTGCCGATTAGGTAAAACTGGTCAATTAGCAAGAACTCATCTAAAATTAAGTCCTTTCTAAAATTTTCTCTTATACGTTTAAAGATATATTTTTTTCATTTATGTTAATGTAAGAATTTATAATTTTGTACCAAGAGAAACTTTGAAAACCTACCTAACCTTATTACAACAAGCGCAATTTAATTTAGCCTAACCCAACTAAATATATTTTAGATACGTTAACATTAATTTAATAATAAACAAACACAATGAAATATATTTTTTCGTTATGTTCAGAATGATTTTGGCGAAATTATTGCATACACAAATTTTCACTTGTCTTATATGGCAAGAAGAGCGTTGCTATTTAAGCCAAAATCACAAGTTTTACCTAATCGGCACGACATATATATATATATATATATATATATATATATATATATATATATATATATATATATATATATATATATATATATATATATATATATATATATATGACTCCATTAACTATAAAGTAGTATTTCAACCAACATAACAATATTGATAAATCAACCTTATAAGTTCGGACTTCGTACTATCTTCACCAATTATCTCAACCATAAGGTGACCTACAATGGTTACCAAGACTTATTCAGTAAGCTGAACCATTAAATCACCAGAGTATGCAACAACTCGAATGTGACAGACTTGAGAAAGGAAATCAACGACCGAGGAGAGGATTCGCTATGTCTCCCATGAGAGGTCAGCGAGTAATTGGCTGAGGTCAACCCCTATAGCCCAAACACTGGGTGTGATGACGTTGACTCAGTGGTACGGCAGACACAGGCAAGTAAACCAGTGAGCCGATAGTTAGCCACACATTTGCCTTGTGGAGAGCCAACCACAATTCTCAAACAAAATATAAATATTGCATCCTACCTAAGACAGCTAAATCAAATAATAGAATAAAGTAAGATATTTTTATTTTAGCTAATAATGGAAATATCTCCAATATACAATTATGATAATAACATATACACAATATTAAAAATACCAAAATGTTTAAATAAACAGATTAGTTCAGGGTCCGTAACAGGGAGTGACCGTGGAGGAGAGACCGTGGAGGAGAGACCGTGGAGGAGAGACCGTGGAGGAGAGACCGTGGAGGAGAGACTGTGGAGGAAAGTAGAGACCGTGGAAGAGGTGAGAGACTGAGGAAGAGAGATCAGATTGCAGAAGGAACAGACTGCTGTGGAGGAGGTGAGAGACACTTGAGGTGACAATCTATGGAAGAGGTGACAGAGACTGTAGAGGAGGTGAGAGTAAAAAAGGAGAAAAATTCGCAGCCTATTCCATAAAAATCCTCATGAAAGCTATAGTAAAGCTTGTTTAAAGCCTGTTACAAATTTTATATAAGAAACTTATAAAAAAAAATCCTTATGTGAAACCCATAAAAAAATTGTAAATCAATTCTATAAAAATCTTAAATTGAAACAATATACAAATAACCCTTCGCATACAACGACGTTTCGATCCGACTTAGACGTTTCGATCCGTCTTAAACGTTTCGATCCGACTTAGACGTTTCGGTCCAAATCGGACAACAACATCGTCATAAGCGTGTCTCTTCCCTACATGCGAGATATTTAGACATTGTTCCACTCACGGTTTTATGCGTTTTTGTTCTCTAAATTGAAACCTACAAAATATTCCGTTGATGAAAAGCTGAGTAAAAAAATATATATTGTATTAATAATAAACTCTATTTCTGAAACTTACAACACATTTCATTTTGAAACCAATAAAAGTTCATTATAAGAAACCTATAAAAATTATATGTGAAATCCATAAAAAAATTTGAATGAAATTTATTTTGATTTTTTTAATGCCACAATTTACTGACAATGTAAAAGAAAGTGGATACCTTGTTGCTGGTTAAGGGCTCTTGATGCACGGAATTGGAGCTGCCTCTTATTCCTTTGGCGCTACATGGCCCGTACGAATTTTGCGCTCTCCCCGGAATGTAGCAATTAAAAACCTAAAACATTTCCGCAAAGTTAGATAAAATTTAAAAAAAAAATATTAAGAGGATTAAAGACTGAAATACTTAGTAGAAAAAATTAATTTGTAGCCCAATTTACATTTAACATTTAACAGGTAAAAGCGAGTTTGTGGCCATAAATTCTCAGTCATCCGCGTAAAAATAACTTCAAGTTCTATGATTTAAGTCTTAAGTTGAGTGATAAAAACTTGATGGAATCATCCAAGACTAACCCAGGGAACATTGCAGTAAGCCTACTGAAGGCGAAGACATAAGTTTCTGAATAAGTTTTTACCCGAAACAACGTTTCTCTCACTGTAAATCTTGTACAGTCATGTATTGATAAAACATTATAAAGAGTGAAACGTTGTTGGTGTTAAAACTGAGTCTGCAACTTGTTTCCTTGTTTTCACACTTGTTGACAATAAGTTATTTCATCCAGTAAACCTACTGGCCAAGTTAGGAAGCCTCCACCTTGAAACCTTGTCATAAATAAAGAATTCTAAGTCACAATATTGCGGCTGCAACAACTGAATAGAAAGTCGAACTTAGGAGACGATCCTTACCACGAGGTTTCTTTCCTTTATGGACCATTGTCAAGTCTTAACTAAGGGCCCCTCCTTAGTGAGGGCTTTTGGGGAACATGACATTTATGTAAGTCTCTAACCCTTGTTTCAGAATTAGTTTTCAGAATTAATTGCCTCGTATGGGCCTACTGGCCCATACGAGGCAATTGTTAAAATATTTACTACAGTGAGGATAGTTTCTTTCACTCATATACACCTACACTATACAACTAACGTTTCTTCCTATTAGTTTTTAAAGCTAATTTTAAAATCATTTACGAATGCTGTCTTGATGCTATATTTTCTACTTCCTTAATGACTGATCCGCCTGAACACTTCAGTAATATCAGCCCTCATTCTACGCCTCTCAACAATAAGTTAAGAAAAGACTCATGTTGTAGAGCAAGATTTCATTGGCACTACGTTTCGCTTTGTGAAGAGCATAACGTTGATCTGATAAAGGCTTGTTGCTTTCTTCACTCGTGCTGGTAGCGCCTCATTCTGATATAATTTTAAGTTCAGTAAACTAGCGATTGAATGAAGATTCACGGTTCTTTTTTGTATTATACAGTTTTTTCCCCCGGTAATTATCCATAAATTTATAAGGAAAGAAGTTAATAAAAACTCGCAATTCATCTCCGTTATCTACCCTTCAAGCAGCTGACTTGATGCTTGTGAAGTGCTCTCTATCAGAGGAACTGGAGCTACCCTGCCTTTCCTTATAACTGGAATGGTGTGTAAATACTGACAAATCAGAATACTTAAAACACTTTAATTCAGAATGTAAACTATATAATGACAACCTCTTCTTTGGTTTACAATTTTTTCAGGCCAGTAGAGGACTTACGAAATAAGGAGTTTACATAGTAAAGCATATGAAAATAAGGTCTGGTGGCTAAAGCTCTCGATTCACATGACGAGGGTCTGGGTTCGATTCCCTGCGAGGGTAGAAATATTGGGCGTGTTTCTATACACTGGTTGTCTCTGTTCATCCATCAGTAAAATGGTTACCTGGATGTTAGTCGACTGGTGTGGGTCGCATCCTGGAACAAAACTGACCTAATTTGCCCGAAATGCTCTGCATAACAAGGGGCTTTCTATATAGTAGTATGTCATTGATGTCAGCTAGGCCTGTATACCTTGTACATGTACTTGTAGTAAATAAAGATATTATTATTATTATTATTATTATTATTATTATTGCATGTGACTGGTCCATTGCAGGTGACTGGTCATTTGCACATGACTGGTCCATTGCAGGTAACTGGTCCGTTGCTAGTAACTGATCCATTGTAGGTAACTGATCCATTGCAGGTGACTGGTCCATTGCTAGTAACTGATCAATTGCAGGTGACTGGTCCATTGCAGGTAACTGGTCCGTTGCTAGTAACTGATCCATTGTAGGTAACTGATCCATTGCAAGTGACTGGTCCATTGCTAGTAACTGATCAATTGCAGGTGACTGGTCCATTGCAGGTAACTGGTCCATTGCAGGTGACTGGTCCATTGCAGGTGACTGGTCCATTGCTAGTAACTGATCCATTGCAGGTGACTGGTCCATTGCAGGTGACTGGTCCATTGCAGATGACTGGTCCATTGCAGGTAACTGGTCAATTGCAGGTGACTGGTCCATTGCAGGTGACTGGTCCATTGCTAGTAACTGATCCATTGTAGGTAACTGATCCATTGCAGGTGACTGATCCATTGCAGGTAACTGGTCCATTGCAGGTGACTGGTCCATTGCTAGTAACTGATCCATTGTAGGTAACTGATCCATTGCAGGTGACTGGTCCATTGCAGGTAACTGGTCCATTGCAGATGACTGGTCCATTGCTAGTAACTGATCCATTGTAGGTAACTGATCCATTGCAGGTGACTGGTCCATTGCAGGTGACTGGTTCATTGCAGGTGACTGGTCCATTGCTAGTAACTGATCCATTGTAGGTAACTGATCCATTGCAGGTAACTGGTCCATTGCAGGTGACTGGTCAATTGCAGGTGACTGGTCCATTGCTAGTAACTGATCCATTGTAGGTAACTGATCCATTGCAGGTGACTGGTCCATTGCAGGTAACTGGTCCATTGCAGGTGACTGATCCATTGCAGGTGACTGGTCAATTGCTAGTAACTGATCCATTGTAGGTAACTGATTCATTGCAGGTGACTGGTCCACTGCAGGTAACTGGTCCATTGAAGGTGACTGGTCCATTGCTAGTAACTGATTCATTGTAGGTAACTGATCCGTTGCAGGTGACTGGTCCATTGCAGGTAACTGGTCCATTGCAGGTGACTGGTCCATTGCAGGTAACTGATCCATTGCAGGTGACTGGTCCATTGCAGGTGACTGGTCCATTGCAGGTAACTGGTCCATTGCAGGTAACTGGTCCATTGCAGGTAACTGGTCCATTGCTAGTAACTGATCCATTGTAGGTAACTGATCCATTGCAGGTGACTGGTCCATTGCAGGTGACTGGTCCATTGCAGGTGACTGGTCCATTGCAGGTGACTGGTCCATTGCAGGTAACTGGTCCACTGCAGGTAACTGGTCCATTGAAGGTGACTGGTCCATTGCTAGTAACTGATCCATTGTAGGTGACTGATCCATTGCAGGTGACTGATCCATTGCAGGTGACTGATCCATTGCAGGTGACTGCTCCATTGAAGGTGACTGGTCCACTGACGCCAGTGGTTCACTATGTTGTGTGTGTTCTCACACAACATAACGAACTTGACTTGATTTCGGGAAGTGGTTTTGGAAGTGCTAATTAGAAAGGACTATAGCCATTTTCTTATATATTTGTCCCCTTCCTTGACTACTTTTTTTCCTGCTCACAAGTTGGTAGTGGGTGTCACTAAATTTAATTGACTCTCAATAAAACATTCTCATCCGGGAAGCTGGTTTTAGTTACGTGCATTTCTTATGGCCTTCACCTTACATTGACTCACTCCTAGAGGACAAAGACGCATGAAGCAACTTAAGGCAACAGACTTTTCGTTTAAGAACTTGATCATGCTGTATAGGAAAAATATCAACCGATCCTAATATAAGTAGTCTGCTCAGTAAAGAGCAGAGTATACGTGTGTTTGTGTACTTGTTATTAATTTGACTAGAGTTTTCCCTGAGGTACGTTTATCGTCTTCTCTGAGGATGAGGGTCCCCAGTAAAGTTTTAGAGGTGGTACTCCCTATATATATATATATATATATATATATATATATATATATATATATATATATATATATATATATATATATATATATATATATATATATAATAAGTTAAATAATGAATTGGAATGTCATAGGCATGCAGTTAAAAGACTGTTTATCCACAATCCACTTTATAAACAAAAGGCTAGTATATTGAACTAGCTTTGCTTTGATTTCGCCAACCTTTGAAATTTGACGTATTAGAAGGCAAAAATTATATTACCAGAGGTCATAGAGCGACTCTGGAATAAAAGTTAATTAGTCTTGATCCAAGGAAGAGAATTGTAGCTCCAATTCCTTAGATTAAAGACCAGTGACTAATATCAAAGCACCCCCATGATGAAATAGATGGCGAAAAAAATAATTTAATTCATTGTCTACTGTCAAAAGTATTTTTAGAAACTTAAATCCAAAATAAATAAAATTGAAATTTTAATGACAGAAAACGTAAATAAAGATGAGACAATTGAGTTAATATTGATACTCTTGTAAACAAGGAGGACAAAATTACTGGTCACTCGTGACAAGTTCTTCACGTCAGTTCTTGATCATCCAGGTGGATGAAACGTATTCATAGCAAAATTCCATGACCGATTGCATCTTGTTAGCACCAACAGCCTGATTAATCAGGCTATCAACCAGGACCAGGAGGCCTGTCTGGGACGGAGTCATTTCGACCAACTCAAATTGAAAGAAGTCATCTGACAATTAATTGCTGACAATTGAACAGTTCTTTGACACAAACTTTAGAAGATGTCAACATTCGTAATATATTCTACAATTCTCGAGGGGCTTTCATGCATGTGGATTTTTTTTCAGGGTAGAGCCAAAAGCAGATGTGCATAGCTTATCTCACTATCACTAGCGGACTGGCTTTCACCTTGTTGGCTGAGCTGATGAGTTTATCTCCGCGCCCTGATGTACCAGCCAGCGTCTGCCTTTGAAGTTTTGCATCTCCTGTACTAAGAGTTTAGCGATAATGTTTCCCACAGTTTTGCTAAAGAGACATTTTTTTTTCCTTTGATGTATCTTACCGTAGTTGTTGTCTGGTGTTCTTTATTTTTTCTCATGTGTTATCGTGCTATGATATTTTGTTGGATAAAAGAAAATATCAATGTTCAAATATTTTCAGAATTGGTTTTCAAAAGGTGACAGGACTAATGTTTGAACAAAACCAGGACCTAGAATTAAAAAGTTGCTTAGACTGAAAATTTTAAATGCTGGTAGCATTAGAAAGTTCCACTATTTCCAGGAATACTACGAATAAGTGTAAACTTATTAGCCCAGATAAACTGAAGAATCGAGGAGCTCAAATGGCAACAGTAGCTACGAGGTTCAAACCTTACCAGTTGCTATGGAGTTCAAAGACATATCACTACGGGTGTGAATACATAAGTATGTATGTATAAATTTCTGTATCTCCAATTTTATGGTATCTGTATGTTAAAAACAGCCGATAATTTTTAATATATTAATATTACATGTGTGCTTATGAATATCAACATTACCACTCAGCCTCACGGTTGTGAGAGTTACTCATACACACACCACTGCATGTGGCAGGACTTAATGAGATAACTTATCACTAGCCTGGAGTTCCGGGGTATAGGGAGACACCGTCGAGCTTCGGTTAGGCGCCCATACTTATCTGGGAGCTGACTGAGTGGCTTAAGTACTGCGTACTTTGGTGCAGTGAGTGTAGGTTCGAATCTTGCTGTGGAATGAGAGGTAATGTGTGTGTACTCATCCAGTTGTACTTACCTAGTTGTGGTTGCATGGGTCGATTTACAGCTCCTGGCCACGCCTCTTCACTGGTCGCTACCAGGTCACTCTTCCTGCTCCATGAGTTTTATCATACCTCTTCTTAAAGCTATGTATGGATCATGCCTCCACTACATCACTTCCCAGACTATTCCACTTCCTGACAACTACGTGACTGAAGAAATACTACCTAACATCCCTGTGATTCATCTGAGTCTTCAACTTCCAACTGTGACCCCTTGTTGCTGTGTCCCATCTCTGGAATATCCTGTCTGTCTACCTTGTCGATTCCTCTCAGTATTTTATTTGTTGTTATCATATCCTCCCTATCTCTCCTGTCTTTCAGTGTAGATAGTGTTGTGGGTGGTCTTTTCATGGATTTGGGTAATAACACAGACGTGATTAGGTTGGAACTTGCTGTATTGGAGGTAAAATATATGGTACTACACTCAGAGCCTGTAGCAGCCTGGCCTGTCTACCATGCTCTCTGGACTATAACTGACGCTGGAGGGCGAGAGGCGTTCATATTCGAGATTGACCTTTGACACGGCTTAACAGCAGTTATCACGTGAAAGGCATGTGACTAATGGGCGTGATCACGGGAGAGGCTTGTGACTCAAGTAATGGTTATATGCTACTAATACTATCACTGAACTACTAGTGACAGCTTGGGCATGCTACGTATGTCGTCCCGACATACAGCTAATACAAACTAGAGGCAACAGGCGTACGGCTCTGGGCTGATTCTATACAATGTCAAAGTACACAACAGTTGAACATTATAACTATACATAAAAATATTATCGTGATGGAAATCAATATAATGGGTCTTGTAAGATATTTTGTAATGCATTACTGTATGATATATCATGATTCATAGGAATTAATGAGCTCAATATTAGAATATTAAAATAAAAGAGATAAAAAAAAATTTTGATCGATCGATCTGTATTCATGTGATCTACGGATTCTGAGGAAATATATTAACAAATAAGGAAGTGAGTAACAGACAAGGTAGATTCGGTGCACTCAAATCTATACTGTTAAATCTCAGAATTCGGAGTGAACGTGAACAAAAAAATATCCTGAATAATACTAAGCTGATATTGTAACACACAGTTGAAATACAATGTTATACTCACCCCAAGATCTTTTTCCTTGAGTGAGGTTTGTAGTCTCTGGCCCCCTAGACTGTACTCCGTCTGTGGTTTTCTTTTGCCCTTCTCTAATCTTCATGACTTTGCACTTAGTGGGGTTGAACTCCAGGAGCCAGTTGCTGGACGTGGTCTGCAGCCTATCCAGATCCTTTAGTAGTTCTGCCTGGTCATCGTCCGGTTGAATTTTTCTCATCAACTTCACATCTGCAAAAGGGACATTTCTGAGTCTATTCCTTCAGTCATGTCGTTCACATTTTAAAAAAACAGCACCGGTCCTAGGACTGACCCCTGTGGAACCCCGCTCGTCACAGGCGCCCACTCTGACATTTCATCTCGTACCATGACTCACTGTTGTCTTCCTGACAGGTACTTTGTGATCCATTGTAGTGCCTACCCTGTTATCCCTGCCTGGTCCTCCAGCTTCTGCACTAATCTCTTGTGTGGAACTGTGTCAAACGTCTTCTTACAGTCCAAGAAGATGCAATCTACCCACCCCTCTCTCTTTTGTCTTATTACTGTCACCCTGTCATAGAACTCCAGTAGGTTTGTGACACAGGATTTCACGTCCCTGAAACCGTCCTGGTTGTTGTTGATAAGCTCATTCCTTTCTAGGTGCTCCACCACTCTCCTCCTGATAATCTTGTTTGTGTGTGTATAATGTAGTGCCGAATAGGTAAAACTGGTCAATTAGCAAGAACTCGTTTAAAATTAAGTCCTTTTTAGAATTTTCTCTTATACATTTAAAGATATATATTTTTTTTCATTTATATTAATATAACAATTAATGATTTTGTACTTAAAAAACCTTAGGAAACTTATCTAACCTCATTATAACAAGCGAAATTTTATTTAGCCTAATCAAACTAAATGTATTTTATATAAGTTTACAATAATTTAATAAACAAACACAATGAAATATATTTTTTCGTTAGATTCAGAATGACTTTTGCGAAGTTATTGCATTCACAAATTTTCACTTACCCTATTCGGCAAGAAGTACGTTGCTATTTAAGCCAAAATCGCAAGTTTTACTTATTCGGCACGATATATATATATATATATATATATATATATATATATATATATATATATATATATATATATATATATATATATATATATATATATATATATATAATTTAATTATATTTTCTGGTTCAAGGTTTTACATTTTCTCGTCTCTCTCTCTCTACTTACCCCAACTGTCTTTAGTTGCTTTCAGAGAGAAAAGAAGAAAAGATTATAAGAGAGATAGATAGAGAGAAAGAGAGAGCAAACGTAACATCATTAAGACATTCCCAACCCCCCCTTCCCCGCAGCTTCCTCGGAAATGTCAAGGAATCAGAGATAGAATTCTATGAACCAAGGCAGCGATGGTGTTCTTATAGAGTGAGTTTGTAATGTGTTGCTTGAAGCGCTCAACCCCTGTGGGAGAAACTACAAGTGAGACACGTTGAGTGTATTCGCCTAGTAAGTTTGAGTACAAGGGACAAATATAGTCTGGGATCATCGCCTCAGCTCCTCGTGCTCACACCGACGGTGCTGAGTATTCCAGTCCAGTATACTACTGATGAATTAAGTCACCGACGTGTCAGTCAGTCATTGACCTGCCGGTAAGTTACTGATTTGATGGCCAGTCACTAATTTGAGGGTCAGTCAATGGTATATTATTCAAGTCACTAATTTATTGTTCAGTCACTGATCCGCTGAATAATCAGACACATGTGCAACACCTGGGAGTCTGTTGTGTAGACGTTTAGCCATCCAGTGGCTTTATCAATACAATTCTGTGAAGAAAACGGAAGACCGAAGAGGTTGAAGGTGAGGTAATCAGCCCCTCACCCTAGCAGCAGGTGTTTCGTACCAGAGTCTTGACGAATCTGAAGCATAGACAGTAAGAAGTGGGCCTATAAATTGAAATCAAATAAGTGCATTGCCTACCAGTTGCAATACTTTCATTTGTTTCTCCTTATCTGACTCCAGTATATAAACTCACTTATATACTGGAGTCAGTCTTCTGTTGATGTCCCTAAATTGTATTGATAAAGTCACCGGAATTCCTACGTAATAAAGATACCCAGGTATTGCACGTGTTTCTAATTATTTAGTTTAGTTGGTGTTATGACACTCAGTTGTTCAGTCACTGACTTGTGAATGAATGGTTCAGAGAACCGACGAGTTGGTAAATTAGACACATATGCAACACTTGGGTATCTTTATTGAGGAAACGTTTCGCCACACAGTGGCTTCATCAGTCCATACAAAGGAGAATCGTGAAGAACAGGAGGAGTGTGAGGTTGTCAGGCCCTCAATCTTGAGACGATGTTGTCAGTTCAAGATTGAACCATTCATTCACACACTGACTTGTTGTTCAGTCACTGACTTCTTGTTCAGTCACTGACTTCTTGTTCAGTCACTGACTTCTTGTTCAGTCACTGACTTCTTGTTCAGTCACTGACTTCTTGTTCAGTCACTGACTTCTTGTTCAGTCACTGACTTCTTGTTCAGTCACTGACTTCTTGTTCAGTCACTGACTTCTTGTTCAGTCACTGACTTCTTGTTCAGTCACTGACTTCTTGTTCAGTCACTGACTTCTTGTTCAGTCACTGACTTCTTGTTCAGTCACTGACTTCTTGTTCAGTCACTGACTTACTGTTCATTAGTCTTGGTAGGTGGTGGTCAGTACCTCAGTCTTGGTAAGTGGTGGTCAGTACTTCAGTCTTGGTAAGTGGTGGTCAGTACTTCAGTCTTGGGAGGTTGTGGTCAGTACCTCAGTCTTGGTAGGTGGTGGTCAGTACCTCAGTCTTGGTAGGTGGTGGTCAGTACTTCAGTCTTGGTAAGCGGTAGTCAGTCCCTCTCTCGTTTAACCGACAAGTGTCATATTCTTCATCTTCTCGAGAACTTACCATCAACAATGTGATACTATCTGGAAACTATCCAGATAACGTCTATACAAGAGGCTTCTTCATGGTCAGTAGAATACATACTGAGAAAACAGTTTAATAAGACTGAAGTACTGACCACCACTTTTTTCCAGGTGTATAGAACAAAAGTTAGAGATAAGATAGGTCCCCTTAAAAATAATTATGGGTATCTTAATGACAAAGAGAATGAAATGTGCTCTATTTTTAATAATTATTTTCTCTCGGTTTTCACTCAGGAAGACACTAATAATATCCCAAGAATTAGGTATTTTAGTGGGCCTGAAGAAGATAAATTATGTAGTATCACAGTCACTAGCGAAATGGTTATCAAACAGATAGACCGTTTGAAGCAAAATAAATCGCCAGGCCCTGATGAGCTTTTTTCAAGGGTTCTTAAGGAATGCAAAATTGAACTCTGTGAACCCTTAACTAACATTTTTAACCTATCTCTTCAAACAGGTGTAGTGTCTGATACGTGGAAGATGGCTAATGTAATTCCTATTTTTAAAGCAGGGGACAAGTCGTTACCATCAAATTACCGCCCAATAAGTCTAACTTCAATTGTAGGCAAATTATTAGAGTCGATTATAGCTGATAACATAAGAAGCCATCTCGATAGGCATAATTTGATTAATGATACTCAACATGGATTCACAGGGGCCGTTCCTGCCTAACTAATTTATTAACTTTTTCAGTAAGGCTTTTGAGGCAGTTGATCATGATAAAGAATTCGATATTGTTTATTTGGATTTTAGTAAGGCTTTTGATAGAGTACCACATCAGAGACTGTTAAAGAAAGTGGCTGCTCACGGCATTGGAGGAAAAGTGTTTTCATGGATCGAGTCATGGCTCACCAATAGGAAGCAGAGGGTGTGCATTAATGGGGTTAAATCTGAGTGGGGATCTGTAACAAGTGGCGTTCCACAGGGATCGGTTTTGGGCCCGTTGTTGTTTATAATATATATAAATGACCTTGGCAAGGGAATTACTAGTGATATGAGCAAATTCGCTGATGAAACGAAGATAGGTAGGATAATCGATTCAGACGTAGATGTCACGGAACTTCAGGAGGATTTAGACAAACTCAATTCCTGGTCAGAAAATGGCAGATGCAGTTCAATGTAGATAAATGCAAAGTTCTAAAGCTCGGGAGTGTCCATAACCCAAGCACTTATAAGTTAAATAACGTAGAACTTAGCCATACAGATTGCGAGAAGGACTTGGGGGTGATGGTAAGCAGCAACCTTAAACCAAGACAGCAATGCCTAAGCGTACGTAATAAGGCAAATAGATTACTGGGATTTATATCAAGAAGTGTTAGCAACAGAACTCCAGAGGTTATATTACAGCTTATACATCATTAGTAAGGCCTCACCTAGATTACGCAGCTCAGTTCTGGTCTCCATATTACAGAATGGACATAAATTCGTTAGAAAACATTCAGCGTAGAATGACTAAATTAATACATAGCATTAGAAATCTTCCTACGAAGAAAGATTGAAGACCCTTAATTACATTCACTTGTAAGACGTAGAATGAGGGAGACATGATCGAGGTATACAAGTGGAAAATGGGTATTAACAAGGGAATAAATAAGGTCTTGAGGGTATCTCTCCAAGAGAGAACCCAATAATGGATTCAAGTTAGATAAGTTTAGATTTAGAAAGGATATAGGAAGTATTGGTTTGGAAATAGGTAGTTGATGAGTGGAACAGTCTGCCTAGTAGGGTTATTGAGCTAGGACCTTGGGTAGTTTCAAATTTAGGTTGGATAAATTCATGAGTGAAAGGGGTTGGATTTGAGTGGAATTGCACATGAGTAAATAAAATTATCAAAGCTTATTTCTTGGGAGCATTGAAAATTAGGTTGAACAAATATTCTGTTAGTGGGATGGAATGTGAAGGACCTGCCTAGAATGGCCAACAGGCCTAATGCAGTGTTCCTCCTTTCTTATGTCTTATGTTCTTATGTTCTTATAAGAACATAAGAAAGGAGGAACACTGCAGCAGGCCTGTTGGCCCATACTAGGCAGGTCCTTCACAATCCGTCCCACTAACAGAATATTTGCTCAACACAATTTTCAATGCTACCCAAGAAATAAGCTTTGACAATTCTACCCACTCATGCGCGAGTCCCACTCAAATCCAACCCCTCTCACTCATGAATTTATCCAACCTAAATTTGAAACTACCCAAGGTCCTAGCTTCAATAACCCTACTAGGCAGATTGTTCCACTCATCAACTACCCTATTTCCAAACCAATACTTTCCTATATCCTTTCTAAATCTAAACTTATCTAACTTGAATCCATATTGCGGGTTCTCTCTTGGAGAGACCTCAAGACCTTATTTATATCCTTGTTAATCCCATTTTCCACTGTATACCTCGATCATGTCTCCCTCATTCTACGTCTTACAAGTGAATGTAATTTTAGGGTCTTCAATCTTTCTTCGTAAGGAAGATATCTAATGCTATGTATTAATTTAGTCATTCTACGCTGAATGTTTTCTAACGAATTTATGTCCATTCTGTAATATGGAGACCAGAACTGAGCTGCTAATCAGTGAGGCCTTTACTAATGATGTATAAAGCTGTAATATAACCTCTGGACTTCTGTTGCTAACACTCTTGATATAAATCCCAGTAATCTATTTGCCTTATTACGTACGCTTAGGCATTGCTGTCTTGGTTTAAGGTTGCTGCTTACCATCACCCCCAAGTCCTTCTTGCAATCTGTATGGCTAAGTTCAACGTTATTTAACTTATAAGTGCTTGGGTTATGGACACTCCCGAGCTTCAGAACCTTGCATTTATCTACATTGAACTGCATCTGCCACTTTTCTGACCACGAATTAAGTTTGTCTAAATCTTCCTGAAGTTCTATGACATCTATGTTTGAATCAATTATCCTACCTATCTTCGTGTCGTCGGCGAATTTGCCCATATCACTAGTAATTCCCTCATCAAGGTCATTGATATGACTCGATCCATGACAACACTTTTTCCCCAATGCCATGAGCAGCCACTTTCTTTAACAGTCTCTGATGTGGTACTCTATCAAAAGCCTTACTAAAATCCAAATAAACAATATCGAATTCTTTATCATGATCAACTGCCTCAAAAGCCTTACTGAAAAAAGTTAATAAATTGGTTAGGCAGGAACGGTCCCTGGTGAATCCATGCTGAGTATCATTAATCAAATTATGCCTATCGAGATGGCTTCTTATGTTATCAGCTATAATCGACTCTAGTAATTTGCCTACAATTGATGTTAGACTTATTGGGCGGTAATTTGATGGTAACGACTTGTCCCCTGCTTTAAAAATAGGAATTACATTAGCCACTTCCACGTATCAGACACTACACCTGTTTGAAGAGATAGGTTAAAAATGTTAGTTAAGGGTTCACAGAGTTCCATTTTGCATTCCTTAAGAACCCTTGAAAAAGCTCATCAGGACCTGGCGATTTATTTTGCTTCAAACGGTCTATCTGTTTGATAACCATTTCACTAGTGACTGTGATACTACATAATTTATCTTCTTCAGGCCCACTAAAATACCTAGTTCTTGGGATATTATTAGTGTCTTCCTGAGTGAAAACCGAGAGAAAATAATTATTAAAGATAGAGCACATTTCATTCTCTTTGTCAGTAAGATACCCATCATTATTTTTAAGAGGACCTATCTTATCTCTAACTTTTGTTCTATACACCTGAAAAACTTTTGGGTTAGTTTTCGAATCCCTAGCAACTTTAATTTCGTAGTCCCGTTTAGCTTTTCTTATCCCCTTTTAACATCTCTCTTAATGTCAATATACTGATTCATAAGATGACCCTCACCTCTTTTGATACGCCTATAAATTCCTTTCTTCTGCCCTAAAAGATATTTGAGCCTATTATTCATCCATTTTGGGTCATTTCTATTCGATCTAATTTCTTTATATGGGATAAATGTTCTTTGGGCAGCCTGTATAGTGTTAAGAAAACTGTCATATTGATACCTCTCTTCGTCACCCCAGTCCACAGTTAATAAGTGTTCTCTAAGTCCATTATAATCTGCTAAGCGAAAATCTGGGACCGTTACTGAATTATCCCTACTATCATACATCCATTCAATGCTAAAGGTAATTGACTTGTGGTCGCTTGAGCCGAGTTCCTCTGTAATTTCTTAATTATTAACAAGGGTTTCCTTGCTTGCCAGAACCAAGTCAAGTAGGTTATTTCCCCTTGTAGGTTCTGTTACAAACTGCTTCAAAAAGCAATCCTGAACTACTTCTAAAAAGTCGTTAGATTCTAAATTCCCTGTCAAGAAATTCCAATCAATCTGACTAAAGTTAAAGTCCCCTAGAATTACTACGTTATCGTGTCTTGTGGCCTTAACAATTTCCTCCCAAAGTAGTCTCCTTGTTCCCTATCTAAGTTTGGAGGACGGTAAATCACGCCTAAAATCAGTTTTTCACCCCTCTGAAAATTCTATCCAGACAGACTCTGTATGTGTTAATTCAGACTTTATACCCGTTTTTATGCAACAATTTAAATGATCACGGACATAGAGTGCCACCCCACCCCCCTTCCCGATACTTCTGTCTACTTGGAGCAATTTAAAACCCTGAATGTGACATTCGGCAGGCAAGTCCCGTTTTTTCATATTAAACCATGTCTCAGTTATTGCAAAAACATCAATATTACCCGTACTTGCAACTAATCTCAACTCGTCCATCTTATTCCTAGCACTACGACTATTGGTGTAATAAATATTTAAAGACCCTCCTTTCTCTTTACCCTTCCTGCTCATTTCTGTTTTTCCACTATACCTATTACTGTCCTTGTCATCTAGTGTCACTAGCTTTCCACTGTCCACCTTATTCTGCCTATTACTAGTTCTCCTAGAACTTATAATATTACTACACTGGGACTTCACTGTTTTCCCCAAAAACCCATACCACTAACTATTTCTAGTTTAAAGCCCTAACAGCTCCCTCCACTGCAGTTGCCAGTGCCCCCACCCCAGACCTGGATAAGTGAACCCCATCCCTGGCATACATGTCATTTCTGCCATAGAAGAGGTCCCAGTTGTCAATGAATGTTACTGAATTTTTCTTACAGTATTTGTCCAGCCAGCAATTGACACCAATTGCCCTGGACAGCCATTCATTTCCAACTCCTCTCCTTGGCAAAATACCACATATGACAGGGTTCCCACCCTTCTTCCTAATTATGTCTATTGCTGACCTAAACCTGCTAGTCAGGTCCTCACTCCTACGTCTGCATTTAAAGAAAAGTTTCACCACTGTGAAGCCACTCGTGGGCGAAAAGTTTCATTAAGAAATGTTCTTAGCTGTACGCAAGTGTTTTTTCCACAGTTTGTCAATATTATCACATTAACAACTGTGACGTTCTCAGAGTACTTTACAATTTATTTGGCTTTCAACATACAACATCTTCAAATTGACTCACGAAATCGTAATTTCACGATTGCAAATAAATCAGGGAACGAATGGGGCTTGAACCTATGCCACATGCCAGTGCGTTAACCACTCGGCCAGTGGTTAACGCACTTCCCTTGGGTTCAAGGTCAATCTGTTCCGTGATTTACGTTCCATATATTTACTCAACATACGACTACAAAATGGCAAACCTTTAACAATACAATTTCTGAAAAAAAAACATCTCAAAACTAAACATTAAAGTTGATCAACTGGTTGGAAACTGAGACTTAAATGTAATATGATATTGTTTGATTCCAACGTTTCGCCCATGAGGTGGGATTTTCTCGAGTCACAAACTAAAACTTCACACGGCGACTTGAAGTCCATGACGTGGGAGAAACATCGTCAGTAATGCATTTCAGTACACTGTATTTGTGCCAGTTTCCATTATGTTGGTATTTTACACCACTTGTCTCTCACCTGACTTCACCTCTCACCTGACTTCACCTCTCATTTGACTTCACCTCTCACCTGACTTCACCTCTCACCTGACTTCACCTCTCACCTGACCTCTCCAGGCATCTGATCGCCTCTCGTTCCTTCCTACATAATCTTTTTTCCCAGGATATATATTCTTTTCCCTTGAAAAACCTCTGAATAAACATTTCCAATTACAACTTTTGTCTTAATGTACAATGCTTCCTCTCGTGAAGAATTTGTCATTTTTACTAAATATTACCATACACAATTTTTTTTTGTAGGTAAACTGTATTCTCGTTCAGGCCGACATTACAATGATTTTTACTTGTCCATTTCTGAATCGAATGTACCTGAAAAAAACTTCATTAACAATTTAAATGTCAGTAATAATCACGGACGTTTTGAAAAGGTGAAAGGCACTGTAGAAAGAACAATAAAAACGATACGAAAAAAAAAAACTAAATATTTTTGAAGCTGTGAAAGCGGCGAAATAGTGTGTGAAACATTTAAAAGGTCAGACATTTCTGATATTTCCTGGGAAAAAATGGGGTCAGAAAGAGAAATAATAAAAAAAATAGAGTCAAAGCACGCCAAAAATGGTCTTGAAAATAAAATGGCATTTGGTAGAAAACTTTGGCGCCAGCTTCCAGTTTATCAAAGTTGCGCCGCTAATATTCTACGATTTTTGTCAGTCCTTTTTTAATTAAGATGGAAAGTTGAACTGTTCACGCTGCGTGTGACGCTTGAGGGGCAGGGGCAGGGGCAGGGGCTGGGACAGGGGCAGGGAGGAGAAAGAGAGGAAGGGGCAGATACCCCTTATAAAGTATCTCCCATTACTTTTTGTCGTCTAATTACAGAATTGTATATCTGAAGAGATGATATATTATGCAAGCATCCTGAAATATTTTTCCATACATCATCGTTTCATACTGTCAAGCACTACATCGCTCACTCCAGCGTTTAATCGTTATTCGTGTCACTGTGTAACCAGACATATCGTAGACGTTTTTATAATTTATGTTAAATATGCATTTCCGTAGGTTTACATAATGTAATGTAACTGCATTTTGGATTGTTGTTGTGTTGACAACAGAAGTTCTCTGTTAAAACTTGTAGTTGGGTCGTGCGTAGAGGTCTCGCCTAACCATACCAGTATATTATATAGAAACGTTTCGGTCCTGGGATCTTGTTCACTGATGGACCGAAATGTTTAAATAACAAAATGTCCTAAGTGTTTGCTCATAGGTCTGAAACTATGGCGTGAATAATGTCCCAGGAACCAGATGTTTTTCGTAATACACTACCCAAGTGTCTTCACCCACAACATGGTGGTATTATACTCCAGGTTTTCACCATACAGTATGTGGTTGACATGAGAACTCATTATAACTTCATAATCAGGTTGCTAATAGAGAGCTTATCATATTAATGGTATGTAATACGGTGAAGTTCAGGAGTAAGATACATGAGCCTCACTTGGTATCATTAATGACGAAACGCGTCGCCTGCGCTGCAGCCTTAATCAGGCGAATACAGGGATGAATTATAATTCTGATGGGAGTAGACGTCTACTTTCGCCAGGACTTTTTAATTTAGACTGAAGGACTGATATTAAGCCAACTCTCCATTTCGTTTACTATCTCCTGAAGAGGAGGCGAACCTGTAAGCCCATAAGCCTTATTTCAACTCTTTTTTTTTTTTATATCCAGGAGGCAAACACGAATCCTATACTTTCTATTCCTATCCACACATTGGACCTGGAAATCACCAGCTACAATAGTTGATCTACATATATCTTTCTCTCACACGACTTTCCGTCGATTTGGTTCGTTGCAGTATTACCGTCGTTCTGGTTCTTATTTGATGTCCTGGAGTACATCAAACGAGGTTGTAGTACCAAAAGGTCCTTCGATCCTTCTACAGCGCCCTTCCTCTTCACCATTATCTATCAGTTTCCTTTGCCTTCGTCCTCGTTGCCAGGAAGATTACTACGACTCCTCATGTTCTTTTCAGTTAGTTGCTGTGTCACTCTCTAGGCTTCCTCCTCTGGTGGTACAACTGCTCCAGAGAAGACTCTTTTTTACACTTCACAGAGCTTACTAAGCACGTCCTCACACATGTCAGCTCGCTCATGTACCTGTTCAACCTGTTCCACTCACCCACAGCTCTATTGCCAAACCAGTGTTTTCCTATGTCCTTCCTAAATATAAACTTGTCCAAGTTGAATCCATTGCTACGAGTCCCGTCTTGGTCAAATATTTCCAGCACATTAGAGGTGTGGGATTAAAAGATAAGGAATCTAACACAAAGTGGGAGATGTCACAGTTGCTCTTTGCCGATGACACTGTGCTTTTGGGGGATTCAGAAGAGAAGTTGCAGAGGTTGGTGGATGAGTTTGGTAGGGTATGTAAAAGAAGGAAATTAAAAGTGAATCTAGGAAAGAGTAAGGTGATGAGGATAACAAAAAAAAATAGATAACGGAAGATTGGATATCAGATTGGAGGGAGAGAGTATGGAGGATGTGAATGTGTTCAGATATTTGGGAGTGGATGTGTCAGCAGATGGGTATATGAAGGATGAGGTGAATCATAGAATTAACGAGAGGAAAAAGATGAGTGGTGCACTGAAGAGCTTGTGGAGACAGAACTTTATCCATGAAAGCAAAGAGTGGAATGTATGAGAGTATAGTTTTACCAACACTCTTGAATGGGTGTGAGACATGGGTTGTGAATGTTGCAACAAGGAGAAGGCTGGAGGCAGTGGAGATGTCATGTCTGAGGGCAATGTGTTGTGTGAATATAATGCAGAGAATCCGTAGTTTGGAGATTAGGAGGAGGTGTGGGATTACCAAAACTATTATCCAGAGAGCTGAGGAGGGGTTATTGAGATGGTTTGGACATATAGAGAGGATGGAACAAAATAGAATGACTTCGAGAGTGTATAAATTTGTAGTGGAGGGAAGGCGGGGTAGGAATTGGCCTAGGAAAGGTTGGAGGGAGGGGGTAAAGGAGGTTTTGTATGCGAGGGGCTTGGACTTCCAGCAAGCGTGCATGAGCGTGTTAGGAGCGAATGGAGACAAATGGTTTTTAGGACTTGATGTGCTGTTGGAGTGTAGGCAAGGTAACATTTATGAAGGGTTTCAGGGAAACCGGCAGGCCGGACTTGATTCCTGGAGATGGGAAGTACAGTGCCGGCACTCTGAAGGAGGGGTGTTAATGTTGCAGTTTTGTAGCTGTAGTGTAAGCACGCCTCTGGAAAGACAGTGATGGAGTGAATGATGATGAAAGTTTTTCTTTGTCAGGCCACCCTGTCTTGGTGGGAAACGGCCTATGTGTTAATTAAAAAAATGATAACATTATTTATATCCTTCATTCATTCTGGCTTATCTTTTGTACACCTCGGTCATATTCTCCTTAATTTTAAGCCTTTCTAGAGAGTGCAGCTTCAGTACCCTCAGTCTACCCTCACAAGAAAGCTTTTCGATACATGGGATCAACTTCTTCACAGTCCACTATATTTTTTCCAGCTCATATATGTCTATTCAGTAATATGGAGACCAGAACTACGCAGCATAATCTAAATGAGGCTTTATCAAGGATATTTTAAGCTGAAGTATAACTGTATTCTTGCCACATTACCGACAAGTAGATTAGTAAGACACATGTTCAACAGTTTGATGTCTTTAATGGCGAGATGTTTCACCTGCTCAGCAGGCTTCTTCAGTCGAAATTCAGAAGAGATAAAAGTTGTGGAGATGTAGATATGAAGTGATGAGACCCTCAGCCTGGAGACGAGGGACTGACCACCTCGAATTTACTTCTCCAGACTTGTGCGGTCTCCTCAGTATGTTCATCTTACTCTTCGTATTTATTATCCAGCTCTAGCGCCTCAAATACCTTTGCAAAAAAAAGGTTACTAAATTCGATAGGCAAAAAACCGTGTTGAGATTCATTGATCAATTTATATAGTTTAAGATGGATTCGAATTGCCTCTGCAATTATTGGTTTCATAATTTTTCCCACAACTGAGATTAAGTTGACTGGTGTGTAATTGGAAACCAAAGACTTATCTCACACTTTGTTAATGGATATCGGCCTACACAACCTAGTAACTCTCCAAACTTTTCTCTAAATAAGATATACTAAATCTCAAAGTTTGTCTCCAGTCTGAAGAAGCGTTCAAAACCACGGTACTGGAGGAGGTTGAACTCGCGGCTAGGGAGTCGTAAAACTTCAGACCGGCGCGTTAGCCACTGGGCCAGCTGGAGTTTCACGACTCACTAGACGCAAGTTCAATCCCCGCCCGCTCCGTGGTTTGTTTGCAATCGTGTCATTACGATTTTTTGAGTCATGAAGAAGCGTTTAAGTTATCCCACATCAACTTTCAAGAAAAAAAAGAAAACATCTGATAACCACTGTAGAGATCCTTTCTCAGGGGATACCTAACCACTCCATGTAGAAAATAAATTTAAATTTATTATTGTTATCTAAGAAACAAGAAAATTATTCGATGGAGACTAAGCAGCTTTAACGTTTGATGTAAGAGTTTCTTCACGACCTCCAAGGCTGAGGGACTCATTACCTCATCTTTTGTATATAGTTTTACAGTCTTTTCATCATGTCCTTAAATTTGCATTGATAAAGCCTCTGGATGGAGAAACTTCTACAAATAAAGATACCCAGATGTTGCACATGTGTCTAATTCTTCAACTATATGAGAACGTCAAATGACCACATATCTACCATCACAACACTATCTCCAGAATTAGCACAGTCTCCAGCATCACTACATCTCCAGCATCACTACATCTCCAGCATCACTACATCTCCAGCATCACTACATCTCCAGCATCACTACATCTCCAGCATCACTACATCATCATCACCAAATGTCTAACATCCCAAACCCAAGGTGTTAAATACCACCATAAGTTGGAGGAAATAGTTGCAAGCCAGCACACCTCTCAACTAATCCCTGTGGCTTACTGGTCGTTTGATAGGAAGAGAGGTGGGGTGGGAGGGCAGGCAACAATATGCCCTCACCAGACTACCAAACAAGCCACTGATCCTTAGGACTGGTGAAGCTTAACCTCTTACCACCACAGCCAAGACCTTGCATCACACACCCATGACCTTGCAGCACACAGCCATGACCTTTGTAGGCGTTCCAAAATATGTATGTATGGATATACATTTTATAATATATATATATATATATATATATATATATATATATATCGTGCCAAATAGGTAAAATTGGTCAATTAGCAATGACGCATTTAAAATTAAGTCCTTTTTAAAAAGTTCTCTTATACGTTTTCACCTGTATATTTACTGGTGAAATGTTTCACTTCACAATTGGCTACTTCAGTGGAATACTGGTGATCAGTGATCAAACTCAGTGATCTGGGTTGTCTCCCACTGAGGTTAGGTGGGACCCATAAAAGAGGAAAACTCTTTCACCTTCATTCACTCAATTACTGTCTTGCCGGAAGCGCACTGACATCGCAGTTCAGATGACCCAAACTGCAACATCCCCACACGTCCTTCAGAGGGTAAGCACTGTACTTCACAACTTCAGGACTGAAGTCCTAACAGGTTTCCCTAAGTCAGGTACCAGACATATTGAGCAAATATTCTAAATTTTCTTGCAATAGATAAGTAAGCTGTGGATATAAATACAGATTACTCCTGTTAACTCTTTTGGGGCCCTTATTCTTAAGTCTCTTGTGTATCCATATGTTCTTGCGTTGCCTTCCACAGGATGGATATGGGGTGCACACTAAACTAGCCACTACCATCCACAGGATGGATATGGGGTGCACACTAAACTAGCCACTACCATCCACAGGATGGATATGGGGTGCACACTAAACTAGGGCTTCGGCGGCAAAATCTAATCAAATATAAATCCCTCTTGACACTCCAAAAATCATCTTTCTCCACTCACTTCTGTCTAACATGCTCACACAAGCCTGTTGGATGTCCAAGTCCCTAGCACTCGAAACCTTTACTTTTCCTCTCCTACCATTCCTGGAACGATTCCTACACCTCCCTCCCTTCACTCCAGATTTATTTGTCTTCCTTGTCATCCTATCTTTCTCTAGCCTCTCTAAATATCCAAACCACCTCAACCACCCCTCCTCGGACCTCTGAATAATACTTGTTGTAACCCTACATCGTCTCTTAATCTCCAGACTCCGAATTCTCTGCATAATATTCACGCCTCACATTGCCCTCAAGACATGATATTTCCACTGCTTCCAGCCTCGTCTTTGCTGCAAAGCTTTTAACCCATACTGCACACCCATACAATAGTGCTTGTATCACTGTACTCTGATATATTCCCTTTTTGCTTCCAAGAATTAAGTTATTTGTTTCCACAGATGCCTCAATGCACTACCATCGTTTTTTCTTCGTCACTTCTGATTCATCTCAACTCTCATAGAAGCATCAACCAACAAGTCCACTCCCAAATATCTGAACACATTTACTTCCTCCACACACTCTCCTTTTAATCTGATATACTTTCATTAAATAGTTTTTTTGATTCTTTAATCATCTGGCTCTTTCCTAATCTCAATCTTAATTTCTTTCTTTTATATACCCTGGTCACAGACCGGGCCGCGGGGGCGTTGACCCCGGAACTCTCTCCAGGTAACAAAGTCGTCCACCAACCGTTGCAACTTCTCTTCAATATCTCCAAAAAAAAAACACCGTGTCATTAGCAAAAAGTAACTGTAACAATTAGATACATTAGATAGATTATTTTTTAATCCCACACCTCTCCCCAACACAAGACACGTCTTCACAGAGCTAAGTACAGGTCTCCAACCCCTCTCATTCATGCATTTGTCCAACCCAAATTTGAAACTACCCAAGGTTTTAGCCTCAATAACCCCATCAGGCAGACTGTTCCATTCATCAACTACCCTATTTCCAAACCAATACTTTCCTATATTCTTTCTAAATCTAAACTTGTCTAATTTGAATCCATTACTGCAGGTTCTCTCTTGGAGAGATATCCTCAAGACTTTATTTATATCCCCTTTGTTAATACCCATCTTCCACTTATACACTTCGATCATGTCTCCCCTCATTCTTCGTCTTATAAGTGAAAGTAATTTAAGGGACTTCAATCTTTCTTCATACGGAAGATTTCTAATGCTATGAATTAACTTTGTCATTCTACGCTGAATGTTTTCTAACGAATTCATATCCATTCTGTAAAATGGAGACCAGAACTGAGCCGCGTAATCTAGGTGAGGCCTTACTAATGATGTATAAAGCTGTAGTATAACCGCTGGACTTCTGTTGCTTACACTTCTTGATATAAATGAGAGAGTGGCTTATTCCCCTATAATTCTTACGCTCTGTTTTATCTCATTTTCTTTTGTATTAAGGAACTATTTTCTCTTCGCCATTCCCTAGGTACCATTCCCCCCTTTCAAAAACTATGTACCCGCCTGCTTTTAAAATTTCTGCCTTAATCCCACCTATTCCATCTGCTTTACCCACAGCCACACTCACCTCCCCCAGACTCACATCTGACCCTTCCTACTCCCTGCCTATTGCAAGAAGCCCTTGCCTCCCTCTCTTCATGAACTTTCGACAACTCAAAATATTCCCTCCGTCTTCCCAGTACCTTCACCTCCCCGTCTAATGATTTTCCTCATTTGTTTGTAACTCTTAAATCCATTTGTTTTCTTGGCTTTCTCAACTTACTGATCTCGTTCCAAAACTTTCTCTTATTCTCAGAAAAAAAATTGTTGATAGTAACTCACCCACTCTCATTAGCTCTCCTTTTGCGCTCCCTCACTACTCATTTAACCTCTTTTACTCTCCCTGTACCTCACCCTCTCTACATTACTTCTACGTTGCAAAAAGTTCCCATAAGCCAACTTTTTCTTCCCTACCAACAGTCAGTTACAATATACAATCAGTAATGACTCACGAAATCGTAATGACACGATTGCAAACAAACAATTAGTAATGATCAAGGAAATGAGATCACAGTAATGTGCAATTGTTGATCACAATGCCTAATTCAACATGGTTATAATAGATGTTTAAGGAAAGCAACGAGGAAAATGTAGTAGTCTCTTATTCAGATTCGTTAGTGAATATGATAAGTGACACTTTCTGACAGGCGAGAGTTTTTTTTGTCAGGTATATCGCAGACGAAGATAAGAACTGCTGGGTGCAGATCAAACCTTTACATTGATAAAACACAATATATTGTTTCCATCATTATATAGATAATGCAACTGAAATACAGATCAAACCTTTATTACAGACGTTTATCTCTCGGTAAAACTTTATTAAGTCATGACTTGATAAAGTTGTACCCAGAGCGACATGTCATCTGTATAACTGTCTGATCTCCAAGTTTGTCTGTGGTTTTTCCTGGGACATTTGAACTTGTATTAAAATTAAACCATGGTTAGGTAAAAGGACACAAGTACAACTTATGCAGTGGAGATGTCGTATCTAAGGGCAATGTGTGATGCAAATATTATACTGAGAATTCGAAGTGTGGGAATTAGGAGGTGTGGCGTTACTAAAATTATTAGTCAGAGGGCTGAAGAGGGGTTGTTGAGGTGGTTTCGTCACTTAGAGAGAATGGATCAAAGTGGAATGACTTGGAGAGTATAAATCTGTAGGGAAAGGAAGGCAGGGTAGGGGTCGTCCTCGAAAAGGTTGGAGGGAGGAGGTAAAGGAGGTTTTGTGGGCGAGGGGCTTGGACTTCCAGCAAGCGTGTTAGATAGGAGTGAATGAAGACAAATGGTTTTTGAAACCTGACGAGCTGTTGGAGTGTGAGCAGGGTAATATTTAGTGAAGGGATTCAGGGAAACCGGTTATCCAGACTTGAGTCCTGGAAATGGGAAGTACAATGCCTGCACTTTAAAGGAGGGGTTTGGGATATTGTCAGTTTGGAGGGACATCTAAACTGTCGTATCTGAGAGCCTCTGCAAAGACAGTGATTATGTATGATGGTGAAAGTGTTGAATGATGATGAAAGTTTTTTCTTTCTTTTTGGGTCACCTTTTTTGGGTCTCTTCCTGCTCCATGAGCTTTATCATACCTCTTGTGTGTGTGTTCGTCAGGAATTACTGAGAAATAAGTCACTGAGAAATAAGTCACAGTACTGTGACTGCAACAACTGACAAATACGACACACTTTCTACCACAGCGGATGTTCACCACTGAATATTATCATAAGATTTTTGCAGACAATGTAGATGAGAGACCTGTCCTTGTAGGAAAGGTTTCTGTTACGTGGAATTATTTTTGTCATCCTTCTTGGTATTTTTTTCCAGCTCACTTATGTCCATTCTGAAATACAGAGAACTGAGCAGCGTAATCTAAATGAGGCTTAGAAAATATATAAAATGTTGACGTATAACCTTAGGACATCTATTAATTATACTTATTGATATGAAGTTACTGGATATATTGTTAATATTTACCAGTAAAAATAGTTTTAGATGTGTAATATCAGCGTAGTTAAATATGCTTATGTATAAGGTTGTTTCAGTTCTCCTGTCATTTCTGTGGTTCCTAATCCATCATTTTCCCTCCCCAGTTATACTGACTTACACTATAATTTAAACAATACGCTATCATGAGTCACTATCATCGTAACACCTGACATACAAGTGACAACATAAATTTACTGACAGTAACACCAGACTGATAAATTAGGCACATATGTAACACTTGTGTATCTTTATTGAGGAAACGTTTTGCCATACAGTGGCTTCATCAGTCCATACAAAGGAGAATCGTGAAGAACATGAGGAGTTTGAGGTAATCAGTCCCTTAACCTTGAGTCGATGTAGTCAGTCCATCAATCCTGAAAAGAATACAGCATATTTGCGAAGAAGTAGCTTATATACCGTAAGCAGGAGAGGTGCAGCAGTCGTAGATGGTCTCACATTTGACCAATGTGGAAGTAGGTCACGCCCAAGGGTTAGGCAAGTGAAGAATTCCCTGTATTAAGATCCCAAGATGTTGCTGTGTCAGACAGGATGTAGATGAATGGTTCAGAGAACCGACAAGTTGATAAATTAGACACATATGGAACACTTGGGTATCTTTATTGAGGAAACCATTCATCTACAACACCAGACTCATAAAGAACACACTGTTTAACACAATAATATCAGATACAAAAATACAAACATCATGTCATACACTGTATCATTAGAGATACACATGACTACATGTTACACACAATAATACAAGAGGCACTAAGAATATGCTGCTATTCACCAAAAAAAAAAAATCAAATATTACTCTGTAATATGTGAAAAAAACATGTAAAAATCTAAACTAAGACATTGGAAAACAGTGAAAGCTGAGTCAAATTTTTATATTTTGCCTGGACGACGTTTCGAGCCTTCCTGGGAGGATTTATTAAGCAGGTGCAGGTCCTATACTGTAATTACATTTGTCTAAATATATATTGGTATAACACATTTTTTATATCATATACGGACAGTGCTCTGTGGGGAGGCCAAGCTTGGAAAGTTAACTCTGGGGAGGGCAAGCTTGGAAAGTTAACTCTGTGGGGAGGCCAAGCTTGGAAAGTTAACTCTGTGGGGAGGCCAAGCTTGGAAAGTTAACTCTGTGGGGAGGCCAAGCTTGGAAAGTTAACTCTGTGGGGAGGCCAAGCTTGGAAAGTTAACTCTGTGGGGAGGCCAAGCTAGGAAAGTTAACTCTGTGGGGAGGTCAAGCTAGGAAAGTTAATTCTGTGGGGAGGCCAAGCTTGGAAAGTTAAGTTCGTCTGTGAAGAAATATTGTGTTTAGTGTTCACACATCAACCTCTCTTCTAAGTGTAAGACTTTATTTTGTTTTATATGACAAAAGTCCAAAAGCTAAGTGTACTTACCTGGAGGGTCTACCTGGAGTCTACCTGCAGAGTATTCCGCGGCCCGGTCCACGACCAGGCCTCCCGGGAGTGTAGAACAGATTGTCACACTTTATTTTATTAAAAAAAAAATGGAGTGCCTAGAGTGACGAATTCCAAAAATCGATAAGGTTCAATGAGAGAGCACTATACGAGTATTACTGAATTTCAACAACTGAAAGGTTGGAAAAATAATTTGACAATTTGCTCTCTTTTCTGAGCTAAAAATTACAAAATTTATACCATCATCTAAACATCGCTCGTGTATGTGTATGTGTGTATATGTGTACTAAAAATAAAAAAAATCAAGAAGAAAAGAATAATGATCAGTTAGGATCATCATATACATATACATTTCAGTTCACATTTCACATAAAAATATATTTTTTAAAGGTTTGTGACCACTGTCAGCCTCAGAGTTATCTCGGAGTTACCACGTGGAGGTCCATCATCTTCCCCTCACTGTATTTTTTATGCTTTTCCCAGGTCCATGTGTCCAGGAGTCCACTTCTGTCCCCTCAGATGTTTCCTCTTCCCCCACTTCCTAGAGGTCAACCTCAACCTTGCCTTTCCCAGGTTCATGTGTCCAGGAATCCATCCTTGGGCCCCCGGATGTCTCCCCTTCCCATTTCCCCAAAGTCAGACTCACCTCTCTATTCTCACGTCTTGCTTCCAGCCTTCCCCACTTTCCCTAAGATCAACGCGCTCTTATATTTTTATTGCCTCGCTAAGGTCCATCCTTGATCCCTCGGATCAAGGTCAGCAAGTCCCACCCCAGGTACATTGTTCCAGGTGTTCTTACACCCTTCCCCACTTCCCCAAGGTCAGCAAGTCCCACCCCAGGTACATGGTTCCAGGTGTTCTTGCACCCTTCCACACTTCCCCAAGGTCAGCAAGTCCCACCCCAGGTACATAGTTCCAGGTGTCCTTACACCCTTCCCCAAGGTCAGCAAGTCCCACCCCAGGTACATGGTTCCAGGTGCTCTTACAAACACCCTACCCCACTTCCCCAAGATCAGCAAGTCCCACCCCAGGGTCATGGTTCCAGGTGTTTTTACAAACACCCTTCCCCATTTCCCCAAGGTCAGCAAGTCCCACCTCAGGGTCATGGTTCCAGGTGCTCTTACAAACACCCTTCCCCACTTCCCCAAGGTCAGCATTTTCGCCACCCAATGCTGCTAAGAACTGCAGTTATTGTTCGCTATTTTCCGTTATTCCTCTTTTGTATGTAAAGACCCACAAGTGCACACACATGTACATGTTTATAATGCGATTCTACATCTTCGCACATGTCCCTTGCACATTCACTGACACATATTCACAAGAAAAAAACAAATGTACATTATTTACCGTATCACACATACACATACGTGCATACAACAAAGTACTTAATCCTCTCAGGTCACTAAAACTATTATGTAAAAACACACACGCACATATTTGACACTCCAAATCCCATGGTACGTACAAACATAATCATGCATGTGTACACATTCTCAAACATTTAAACAAATGTGACTCACTTTTGTAACATCTTCACATGTTCACTTCTCTCACCTCGGTATTGACCCAGAAAACATTCATCAAAACACAAAACAAAAGCTCTCAGGGAGACTCCATCACTAGATAACAACAAAACTGTGACGTTGGTTAATGCAACTTGGCCAGGACGCCTCTTTGTTAATGTCTCCCATACTATTGTATGTACTGTTATGTGTGAACGTTAGTGTAACAAGGACCCCAGAATTTATCCACAGGTAAGTCTTCTTCAGGTGAATATATGTTACTATATTTAACACCGTGAACGGTGTTATCCACTATGTTGTGTTTAATGTAATCTCATTGTTTAAAATATAAACTCATTAAGGTCTAAGTAGATTGTGGCCTACCTGACCATCGTGTAGTCTATATTAATTAAATATAATAACATTCCATTTATGAATATCCACTCACTTCTAATATTTTTCAGGTGGCAAAACATCGTAAAAGATTATAATGATCTATCATACAACAAACTATAATCATTCTAAGATACCAGTCTGTTGTTGGTGAGGAAGCAGAGATACCAGTCTGTTGTTGGTGAGGAAGCAGAGATACCAGTCTGTTGTTGGTGAGGAAGCAGAGATACCAGTCTGTTGTTGGTGAGGAAGCAGAGTACAAAACATTGACAGAATTATTTCTTTACAGAGTATCTGAGTGACAGCAACTCCAGCACCAAGATGTTACCTCAAATAATTATAACAGAACTACAAAATTTCATCAATAATTATGTTAAGAATACAAAGCACCATCAATAATTATGATGATGATTATATATATATATATATATATATATGTGTGTGTGTGTGTGTGTGTGTGTGTGTGTGTGATGTATGTCGTGCCGAATAGGTAAAATTGGTCATTTAGCAAGAACTCATTTAAAATTAAGTCCTTTCTAAAATTTTCTCTTATACGTTTAAAGATATATTTTTTCATTGATATTAATGTAAAAATTAATAATTTTGTACCAAACGAACCTTAGAAAACTTACCTAACCTTATTATAACAAGCACAATTTAATTTAGCCTAATCCAACTAAATATATTTTAGATAAATTTAAAAAACACAATGAAATATATATTTTTTTGTCAGGTTCAGAACTATTTTTACGAAACTATTACATACACAAATTTTCGCTTGCCTTATCCGGCAAGACGATCGTTGCTATTTAAGCCAAAATCGCAAGTTTTACCTATTCGGCACTATATATATATATATATATATATATATATATATATATATATATCTCACGAAATCGTAATGACACGATTGCAAACAAACCATACCACGGTTGGGGTTCGAACCCGCGGTCACAGAGTCTCAAAACTCCAGACCGTCGCGTAAGCCACTGGGCCAGTTAGCTTCAATAAGATTCATCCAACTAGGTATATTTCTACACCATAGGAAGGTTAGCATAGGCACCACTGTGTCCACAAATGCAAGTTTTTACAGACGAATCTCCCGCTAGCATGTCATGTTGACGGCTTTGAGGGAGACTTGAGCTAGAGTTCGTCACGGCCATGCTAGCGGGAGATTCGTCTGTAAAAACTTGCATTTGTGGACACAGTGGTGCTATGCTAACCTTCCTATGGTGTAAATATACCTAGTTGGATGAATCTTATTGAGCTAGCTGGCCCAGTGGCTACGCGACGGTCTGGAGTTTTGAACTCTGTGACCGGGTTCGACCACCTGTATGGTTTGTTTACAATCGTGTCATTACATTTCGTGAGTCATGTTGACGGCTTTGAGGGGACTTGAGCTAGAGTTCGTCACGGCCATGCTAGCGGGAGATTCGTCTGTAAAAACTTGCATTTGTGGACACAGTGGTGCCTATGCTAACCTTCCTATGGTGTAGAAATATACCTAGTTGGATGAATCTTATTGAAGCTAGCTGGCCCAGTGGCTTACGCGACGGTCTGGAGTTTTGAGACTCTGTGACCGCGCGTTCGAACCCCACCCGTGGTATGGTTTGATATATATATATATATATATATATATATATATATATATATATATATATAAAATATATATATATATATATATATATATATATATATATATATATATGTCGTGCCGATTAGGTAAAACTGGTCAATTAGCAATAACTCATTTAAAATTAAGTCATTTCTAAAATTTTCTCTTATACGTTTAAAGATATATTTTTTTCATTTATGTTAATGTGAAAATTTATAATTTTATACCAAGAGAAACTTTGAAAACCTACCTAACCTTATTGCAACAAGCGCAATTTAATTTAGACTAACCCAACTAAATATATTTTAGATACGTTAACATTACTTTAATAATAAACAAACACAATGAAATATATTTTTTTCGTTAGGTTCAGAATGATTTTGCGAAATTATTGCATACACAAATTTTCGCTTGTCTTATATGGCAAGAAGAGCGTTGCTATTTACCAAAATGAGTTTTATAATCGGCACTATAAATATATATATATATATGGCATAGTAAATGCGATTAGCAAATAATTATATAGCACTAATAATATGCAAATATTTACCTATATATTCAGTGCATATAGTAACTATAATATATTATATACTAATAAATTATATATATAATTATTTTATATATATATATATAAATATATATATAAATATTAATTATATCTAATATATATATATATATATATATGTCGTGCCGATTAGGTAAAACTGGTCAATTAGCAAGAACTCATCTAAAATTAAGTCCTTTCTAAAAATTTCTCTTATACGTTTAAAGATATATTTTTTAATTTATGTTAATGTAAGAATTTATAATTTTGTACCAAGAGAAGCTTTGAAAACATACCTAACCTTATTACAACAAACGCAATTTAATTTAGCCTAACCAACTAAATATATTTTAGATACGTTAACATAATTTAATAATAAACAAACACAATGAAATATTTTTTTCGTTGGGTTCAGAACGATTTTGCGAAATTATTGCATACACAAATTTTCGCTTGTCTTATATGGCAAGATGAGCGTTGCTATTTAAGCCAAAATCGCAAGTTTTACCTAATCGGCACGACATATATATATATATATATATATATATATATATATATATATATTCGTCCGATTAGTAAAACTTATATTTTGTAAATAAGCAACGCTCACCTTGCCATATAAGACAAGTGAAAATTTGTGTATGCAATAATTTCGCCAAAATCATTCTGAACATAACGAAAAATATATTTCGTTGTGTTTGTTTATTATTAAATTAATGTTAACGTATCTAAAATATATTTAGTTGGGTTAGCTAAATTAAATTGCGCTTGTTGTAATAAGGTTAGGTAGGTTTTCAAAGTTTCTCTTGGTACAAAATTATAAATTCTTACATTAACATAAATGAAAAAATATATCTTTAAACGTATAAGAAATTTAGAAAGGACTTAATTTTAGATGATTCTTGCTAATTGACCAGTTTTCTAATCATTGACATTATTATAATAATATATATATATATATATATATATATATATATATATATATATATATATATATATATATAACGAAAAATATATTTCCCTGTGTTTGTTTATTATTAAATTAATGTTAACGTATCTAAAATATATTTAGTTGGGTTAGGCTAAATTAAATTGCGCTTGTTATAATAAGGTTAGGTAAGTTTTTTAAGATTCCTTTGGTTCAAAATTAAAAAATTTTACTTCAACATAATTGAAAAAAATATATCTTTAAACGTATAAAAGAAAATTTTAGAAAGGATTTAATTTTAAATGAGTTCTTGCTAATTGACCAGTTTTACCTAATCGGCACGACATATATATATATAATGTATTTATATTGATTCACTGAAGAGTGGTAAGTCATATATTTCTGCTAATGGTAGTTGTTGTTTTCTTCTGACGTTACTTTATCAATCTCTAGCTTTGTAGTTAGTTAGAGCCTGGCAGGTGTGGGTGCCTTCAGGCTTAGAAGGGAGGAAGAAATCCTACACCCTGTTAGGACTTGGATTTTATTTTTATTTAAGTATTATTTACTGGCATGTTAACTGCTTTATGTCTACCTATAACATGCGTATGGAAGGGTTTGCATTATTCTGATTATTTAAAGTATTTGAAAGGCTTTAGGGGAACTCAGTAACTGTGTAATGTATGTATAGTGAGAGTGACACCGTATGTGTGTAAGTGAGTAGGTTAAAAGATTTCCAACTTGTTTCTTCTTTTTGTACTTTCAGTTAAATAGTGTGTCAGGGATAGCTGGAGGTATAATACTTCACACATATACAAACGTTTTCACAGTACATACAAACTACTCAATGCTCCCTTAATGGGTTTATCTGTTTCAGGAACAAATGAGTTCTTAGTTAATCCTCTTTAGACCCTTAGCAGTGACATAATAAAATTATATTTTTATATTTTATATACAGTATATACTGTTGTTTCCATGCTCCCTCGTCTTGTAATGAATATATTATTGTGTGAGTATATTATTATTTACAGTTGCTTTCAACTGCTGTCGACTACGTAGTTCCCTTCTTCCTCCAGTATTACTTTACAATATTTAATACCCCTATTATCAGTCCATGAAGGAAGTAACTGTGTGTGTGTGTGTATGTATGTATGTATGTATGTATGTATGTATGTATGTATGTATGTATGTATGTGTGTGTGTGTGTACGTATATAATAAAAATGCTAAATTACGCTAACAAATCAAAAGCATTTTCAAATTATGTAAATAGTAATACTTATTAAATCCTGATGAGAAGACGTAAAAGTGAATACCTTAAATTTGATTCAAGTGAAATGAAGTATTCACCCAGGATCATCCACAGCTCTACAAGTCAAGGACAGTATTCACCCAGGATCATCCACAGCTCTACAAGTCAAGGACAGCATTCACCCAGGATCATCCACAGCTCTACAAGTCAAGGACAGCATTCACCCAGGATCATCCACAGCTCTACAAGACAAGGACAGCATTCACCCAGGATCATCCACAGCTCTACAAGACAAGGACAGCATTCACCCAGGATCATCCACAGCTCTACAAGACAAGGACAGCATTCACCCAGGATCATCCACAGCTCTACAAGACAAGGACAGCATTCACCCAGAATCATCCATAGCTCTACAAGACAAGGACAGCATTCACCTAGGATCATCCATATCTCTACAAGACAAGGACAGCATTCACCCAGGATCATCCCCAGCTCTACAAGGTAAGGACAGTGTTCAGCAGTATCATCCTCAGCTCTACAGTGATGATAAAATTCTAAAAGTTTGCGAGGACTTGCACTAATCTGATTTATTCAGGACAGCAGGGTTAGCAGGGTGATATTCCCTCAGGGTTAGCAGGGTGATATTCCCTCAGGGTTAGCAGGGTGATATTCCCTCAGGGTTAGCAGGGTGAAATTCCCTCAGGGTTAGCAGGGTGATATTCCCTCAGGGTTAGCAGGGTGATATTCCCTCAGGGTTAGGAGGGTGATATTTCCTCAAGGTTAGCAGGGTGATATTCCCTCATGGTTAGCAGGGTGATATTCTCTCAGGGTTAGCAGGGTGATATTATCTCAGGGTTAGCAGGGTGATATTCTCTCAGGGTTAGCGGGGTGATATTCCCTCATGGTAAGCAGGGTGATATTCCTTCAGGGTTAGCAGGGTGATATTCTCTCAGGGTTAGCAGAGTGATATTCCCTCATGGTATGCAGGGTGATATTCCTTCAGGGTTAGCAGGGTGATATTATCTCAGGGTTAGCAGAGTGATATTCCCTCATGGTATGCAGGGTGATATTCCTTCAGGGTTAGCAGGGTGATATACCCTCAGGGTTAGCAGGGTGATATTCTCTCGGGGCAAGCAAGAAGACATTCTCTCGGGGTGAGCAAGGAGATTTTCTCTAGGGGTAAAGAAAGAAGCATTCTCTCAGTACAAACTGGGAGACATTCTCTCTCAGGTTCAGTAGCTGGTCATTGCTTCAAGGGGACCTGAAAGCTACTCTCTCAGACCAAGCATCTCACCATCTCCCAGGCAAGCAGACAAGCAGCATCCTTGATCAAGAAACAAGCCACAAAATTAAATAGAACGTCTTCATCAATACGTTTAGCCAGTGACGACGTAAACGTCAAAACGTTTCCTATAAATAACAAAAAATTGCAATACTTTGGCTAGAACAATATACAAATAACCCGCACATAGGAGAGAGGAGCTTACGACGACGTTTCGGTCCGACTTGGACCATTTACAAAGTCACACTAAGAGAAAGTAGAAAAGGAGGGAGTATATATAGGCCAGCAGACAGGGACGGGACAAGAGAGGTAGTAGGAAAGGAAGTAGAGAGGTAGTGGTAGTGATAATAGTAGTAGTAGTGGAGTCAGTAAAAGGGCAAGAAAGAGGAGCACTGCAAGAGAGCCAAGAGCCCACAAAGGGTAGGAACAAAAACACAGGGAAGGGGGATAAAAAAAACACCCAAAGCAGAAGAAAGAAAACCCAAAGAGAAAAAGGAAAGGGGAAGAGGGAGAAGGGAAAAAATAATCAGGTTAAGTCACGGGTGTTCTGAAGTTTGGAGCATTTTACAATGTAATGGGAAAGGAAGGCATCTACAGAGACAAAGCCACGACTAAGATTAATACAAGGAAAGTTGTGTATAAGGGAGGATTTAACAAGACGACGACTGTGAAAGTTAGAAGTAAGGTAGACAGTTTTAGCAGACCAGTCGATGACTGGTTTTCAAAGAAAATCTTTGAAAAATTTAAACATCTATTTAAATGTTTTAATACTTCAATGAGCAGACTTTTCTTTGGCCTACTAATAAATAGGTATTTCCTTGCTTCAATGCTCTTTCATCTCAAAGCCCACAACAGTCAGAGAACTTCACAGGTAAGCCAGCACACAGGTGACTCCATGCTGCGGTACCTCCTTATCACCAGTTTCCTTTCAGACCACAGACTTCCTCTCCATGAGATGATTCCTTATTTTCCCTTTACTATAAATGTGGGACCATCATCTCACTGGTTTACCACTTGCTAAATTAACTTATTATGCAGTCACTTCAGGCTGGACTAAAATGGTATCGAAAAATGGCTCAAAGAGGCAGCATTCTTTCAAAGAACTGAACACCTTAATTTCACGACAACTAGTAGCATTTCTTAACCACAACCACACATCAACCACCATCCATCCCCCACGGTTGAAACAGAACTAGGGGCTGAAGCAGGAAGCCACTGAGTCACTGTACTGCATCTTCAATCTTCTGTTTGAGGCAGCCTGGACACTGGTACAGTGTTCAGGAGACCTCATTCCACACAGGTAGCTCATATCCACTCTGGCAAATCATAGGGAACTGAGGGACATCTACTCGATTGGTCTGCCATACCTGAAAGGATAGTTTTGGGAGGGCGAAAGCAACCACCACTTCTCTTGCTTTGGACTCCACAGACAGTACCTTATTAGCAGGGCAGTGGATGTCGGCTAAAAGGAGTGTGTGAGATGGGCCGCCACTGTAACAGGCAAAAGGCAATAGCAGAAGAAGTGTGGGCACTGGGCAAGTAGGCAGTGGTATGAAGTTCAGGCAGAGGGACATTCCTTGGTGTGGTGGGTGGTGACTGGCGGGTAGACAAAGCATCATTAATTTCATCCCTGTAAACATTCCTGGGGCAGGATACGCTGTCCCTCTCCCTTGTAATAGGAAACTCCCCTGGGATGTGGCGGCCGCTCGTGTGGTCATGGGCTGGGCACTAGAGCTGAGGGAATATTTTTCAGAGCATCACCCAAGGTCATTTCCTGGGACACTGAGCGAAATTTGGCAGGGCTTGACACTAGGTTCTACCAACAGGATTTTCACAATAGGTCCTTCCCACAAGGCTTAACACCAGGTTCTACCAGTCGGTCGCTATGGGTAATTAATGAGTGTTTGACGGCTTGATTGGTCTCAGGGTGCAGATTGAAGCAGTAAGAGCCTGGAGTATACCTAGAGAGAGTTCCAGGGGTCAACGCCCCTGCGGCCCGGTCTGTGACCAGGCCGCATTATATATCTGGGTACTGGTTGGCACAGGAGCCTCCTTTAGATTGGGTTGCTTGTGGGTAAGTTATGTACAATTAACAGATGACCACAGGGCTGCATTACTGTTTCATGGGTCACTGACTTAGGTGAGAAACTAAAGAACCCACCACACATCTGAGTGCAGGGTGGGTGACCAGTGAATGCTGGGTGGGTGACCACTGAGTGTTGTGTGGGTGACCACTGAGTGTTGAGTTACCCCTAAATGCTGGGTGGGTGACCACTGTGTGCTGGGTGGGTGACCACTGAGTGCTGGGTGGGTGACCACTGAGTGCTGGGTGGGTGACCACTGAGTGCTGGGTGGGTGACCACTGAGTGCTGGGTGGGTGACCACTGAGTGCTGGGTGGGTGACCACTGAGTGCTGGGTGGGTGACCACTGAGTGCTGGGTGGGTGACCACTGTGTGCTGGGTGGGTGACCACTGTGTGCTGGGTGGGTGACATCTGTGTGCTGGGTGGGTGACATCTGTGTGCTGGGTGGGTGACCACTGTGTGCTGGGTGGGTGACCACTGAGTGCTGGGAGGGTGACCACTGTGTGCTGGGTGGGTGACCACTGAGTGCTGGGTGAGACAGACATCAAACCTATAAATAAACTTATGGCAAGTAACATGTTCCTCCAATTCTCACAATCCAAACAAACCATTGCCTTACGTAGCACTGTTATAACAATTAAATTTGCGTAGTAAAAACAAGTTTTAAATTATTACAGAATTACTTTGTGTTTATATGAGGGATGGAGAATATACAAACCCAGCTCTGTATTTCTCCACACTAGTCCTTAACACTGACCCCTCTTTCATTTGACTGCTAGTCTCTTCTTACAATAAGTCCTCCCCAGATTGAATAATTACTTTATACTAATTTTAAAATGGTCACTTTTACTTTAATATAAATTTTAATTAATTACAGCATTATAACTCGCTTTATAAAATTATCCAGTGGTAGCAATGATCCATTTTTTAATTACTAGATAGCCTGAGCAGTCAGAATTATGCCTCTGGGTATAATCCACTTAAGAATCAGTACCTGCTGATCCACCACTTGTCATACTGGGGAAGATAACACCTTTTTCACCTTCTACTAGAACACTTTCCAACAATTAACTCAATACTCTCAATATATTATTTTGAGCTACTCTATTAAACAGGAAGGATCAATCACTTCATATTCATAGGAAAAACATGCACAATTTATAAAAGAGTACAATAACTGAATACTTATCTATGAGAATAGTGGCTAATACAGCAGTCTACTGGTAAAGCACAATCAGTCTCCAGAAAATCTTTCAGCACTGGTTTCAGAAGTAACTTCATCCTCTGAAAAAGTTCTCACACGAGACCATCCACATCCAACTATCTCAGTAACTGAGCTATTTTTTTTTTCTCTCCACCACATAATCCCCTCGATTTATAGCAGTTCAGAAAGAGCATTGAGTCTAGATACACCTTCCCGACATCTGTAACTCGGGTGGCTAGGCTGTTGCCCAACATAAAAACCATACATGACACAGCAACCATACAAGATACACCAAAATCATACGTTCTTTGACATTAAAATAAGCATGTAAATTTAACTCGAAACAAAAAAGAATCACAAAAGATATTAGCAATTGCATCAGTTAACTCATATGCAAGTTAAATTCTTACCGTATTTGAATCCCCTGTGACCACGTAGAATCATTTTAACTGATTCTGTTTCATACCCTTTTCAAATAATATAAGAGAGTAGAGAAATAAAGAAGAAATAACAATTGATCCCAGAGTGAAGTGTTGCAGCCTAATGATTCATACACGTAAAAGAGTGGAACAAAAAAACATATGTAGCACAGGTTGTGGGATAAAACTCAGTGAATAATGGTATGGGTGGTGTTGGGATGGTGTGGGTGGTGTTGGAATGGTGTGGGTGGTGTTGGAGAGATGGTGGTAATGTTTATAATTTCAGTAGCAGAGCAAGTTTTTATTTTACACGCATTAAGCTTACTCGGATGTAAAGAAAGACTAAAATCTACTCATTAAATATACTCTCTGGTGAGGCTGAGAGGGAAGGGGAGGTTACCTCATGTGTTGTGAAGACAGGGAAACAGAAGGTCAGGTCACATGCAGTGTGGTGTGGCAAGGTCACCGAGCAGTAGGTGAGTCTTGATCAACATGTTGCTTCACAAATGTAATCCTTGTCGTACCTTCAGTAAGGCTCGACGGGTGATGTCTTGGAGGTAACCCGTACAAGGGAGAATAAAACTTACGGCGACTTTTTGGTTTGGACCATTAGAAGGGAAGGGAAGGGAGCCATATACTGGCTCCCTTCCCTTCCTGCTTAGGTGTAACTAGTTAATGGTCTACGTCGGACTCAAATGTCTTCATATGTTTCATTCTTCTATGTGTGGGTCTTTTTAATGTTAACGTCTATTAATTTTGGTTTTCCCTGGGGTTTGACACACTGTTGATCTTTACGTCTGAAATCGAGAATGAAAAGGACTGTGAATATAGAACTAAAAGTGTCGCAGGTGGAACAGCATTTTTCTTCATGATATTCTCTGCTACAAATTCTATAGGTTCCGTTAATGGGTTTTTGGTATATTGTGACCTTGAGTAGATGATTGTGGTTTAAGAGTCAGACAGACGTCATGAAAAGAAAGCAAGTCGTCGTCTTCTTAAAGGGTGAATTTCGTTCAGGGTTTCACCCCCGTGGAGTTTGTTGTTGCTGGTGTGGAAGTCTTCAAGGCTGAAACTTCTGGGAGTGATTGTGAGAATGTCGTCTAAGTAGCACAGCCATGTGACAGATGTCCAGTTTCCAGGTGTTCCATATAGATATTGCATTTTATCACACTAAAAGGAGAACCCATAGCCACGCAAAATTTCTGTCCTCAGAAAGAGTTACAGAGGAAAAAGTATTTAAATCTTAGGCATCGGTCAACAACAAGTATAAAATCTGAGATAATTAAAAGAAAGTTCGTTCAATAGCAATAATCTTGTCCATGAAGAATCCAGAAAAGAGAGAGAGAGGTGACATCAAAGCTTGCTAGATTCTTGTTTTTGATGATGAAGTCTCTTAATCTGTGAACGGGTTAGTCAAATGTGTGAGTTATTAATGGTACCTAGCAATTTAGAGAAGTGCTTCGCAAAGACACCTAACAGTTCGTGAGTGGCACTGCCGATGAAAGAGGTGATCAACTTCATGGCAACGTTGAGTTTGTGTGTCATGGGGAAGCCGTATATGCTGGATATATTTGAGCTGGAAGGAACGTAGTAGCAGAGACATCTATCTTCTGGGTTTTTCTTGAGAATCCTTGTGGTTGTAGTGTATATAGTAATCTTATTGTGGTGGTGGTAGTTGTTGTAGTGGATATAATGGTGCTTGTTGTAGTGGGGTAGTGGTGGTTGTGGTTAAGATGGTGATAGTGGTGTTGATACAAATGTTGGTAAGGTTGAAGTACTTTGTGGTAGTTATAGTTATTGTGGTGATAGTTATAATTTCTGAGTTTCTGGGTGCATTTTGTGATAAAAATATGTTTTGCAATTAATGCTTGGTTATCTTAATGAAAACGAACACCAAACACACACACACACACACACACACACACACACACACACTATATATATATATATATATATATATATAGTGCCGAATAGGTAAAACTTGCTATTTTGGCAAATAGCAACGCTCTTCTTGCTGAATAACGCAAGCGAAAACTTGCTTATGCAATAATTTCGCAAAAATCATTCTGAATCTAACGAAAAAAATATATTTCATTGTGTTTGTTTATTATTAAATTATAGTAAATTTATCTAAAATATATTTAGTTGGATTAGCTTAAATTAAATTGCGCTTGTTATAATAAGGTTAGGTAAGTTTTCTAAGGTTCTTTTAGTACAAAATTATTAATTTTTACATTAACAAAAATGGAAAAATATATATTTAAACTTATAAGCTGGAATACTGCTGTACACTAACTGCCCCCTTCAAGGCAGGCGAAATTGCTGTCCTGGAGAGTGTACAAAGAACTTTCACGGTATATATAAATACGATAAGGCACCTAAATTACTGGGAACGGTTGAAAACCCTTGATTTGTATTCCCTGGAACGCAGGCGAGAGGGATACATGATAATATACACTTGGAAAATCCTAGAGGGATTAGTACCAAACTTGCACTCGAAAATCACTCCCTATGAAAGCAAAAGACTTGGTAGGAGATGCAACATTACCCCATTGAAAAGCAGGGGCGCCACGAGTACACTGAGAGACAATATGTGTCCGGGGCCCAGAACTTTACAACTGCTTCCCAGCATACATTAGGGGGATTACCAATAGACCCTGGCTGTTTTCAAGAAGGCACTGGACAGGCACCTTAAGTCTATACCTGACCAGCCGGGCTGTGGTTCGTACGTCAGTTTTCGTGCGGCCATCGGTAACAGCCTGGTTGATCAGACCCTGATCCACCACAAGGCCTAGTATCAGACCGAGCCGCGGGGACGTTGACCCCCGAAACCCTCTCCATGTAAACTCCAGGAATAAGAGAAATTTTTAGAAAGGACTTAATTTTAAATGAGTTCTTGCTAATTGACCAATTTTACCTATTCGGCACGACACACACACACACACACACACACAGGAGCTGAGTCTCGACCCCTGCAACCACAATTAGGTGAGTATATATATATATATATATATATATATATATATATATATATATATATATATATATATATATCAATAACAACACTGCACTAGCCAGGGTCGAACCCATGATGCTTTGGCCCGCCTCATGCTGAGCGAAAACACATGCCGCTCTAGACCACTTAACCACACAATCCTTAAGAGAAGCGCATCCAGTAGGACTGAATGTTGTACTCGCTACCCAAGGACATACGGTGGTGTGGACGCCTCTAAGCTAATTTCATTCTACTCCCTGTTTGTTGTACCACACCACCGTATGTCCTTGGGTAGCGAGTACAACATTCAGTCCTACTGGATGCGCTACTCTTAAGGATTGTGTGGTTCAGTGGACTAGAGCGTCATGTGTTTTCGCTCATCATGAGGCGGACCAAAGCAGCATGGGTTCGACCCTGGCTAGTGCAGTGTTGTTATTGATCAATACCACTCGTTCGTGGTTACAATAATTTATTTATATATATATATATATATATATATATATATATATATATATATATATATATATATATATATATATATATATATATATACATATATATATATATATATATATATATATATATATATATATATATATATATATATATATATATATATATATATATATATATATATATATATATATATATATAATATATATATATATATATATATATATATATATATATATATATATATATATATATATATATATATATATATATATATATATATATATATATAATATATATATATATATATATATATATATATGTGTTTGTGTGTTTGTTTGTTTTCATTAATAAAACCAAGTATTAAATGGAAAACATTATATTTAAATTATAAATCATCGTTAAAATTAAACTAAATAGATATTTACAATTTAATTCTCCAGAGTGGAAGCCAAGCATTCGTGTTACATTAACATACATTTACTGCCAGCTAAGGTACAGTCATTTTTCAGACTTGACTCTTAAAATTTAAATAAAGAAAACTTAAAAAAATAATGAATTAACGAGTGTAATTAACAAGCTTGGATTAAAGTAAACTCTCATTATATACACTTAGACATACACATCTTTACTCTGGTATACCTGGAGTATACCTGGAGAGGGTTTCGGGGGTCAACGCCCCCGCGGCTCGGTCTGAGACCAGGCCTCGTGGTGGATCAGGGTCTGATCAACCAGGCTGTTACTGCTGGCCGCATGCAAACTGACGTACGAACCACAGCCTGGATAGTCAGGTACTGACTTTGTGTCTGTCCAGCGCCTTCTTGAAGACAGCCAGGGGTCTATTGGTAATCCCCCTTATGTATGCTGGGAGGCAGTTGAACGGTCTTGGGCCCCGGACACTTATTGTGTTGTCTGTCAGTGTACTCGTGGTGCCCCTGCGTTTCATTGGGGGAATGTTGCATCTCCTGCCGAGTCTTTTGCTTTCATAGGGAGTGATTATCGTGTGCAGGTTTGGTACTATAAAGTGTTAGGAAACAGGTCAAGTGTTTCCTGACGCGGGTCTTAGTCATATGATGACCCACATTATTATTATTTTAATAAAAAAGAAGCGCTAAACCTACAAGGGTCATACAGCATGATGACCCGCAGCTGGAGCTTTTGGTCATCCGACCGAGGCCTTCCGCTGGCTTACCGGTCCACCACTTAAAAAAATATGGCTATGGGTATCACTGTATACGTAATAATGGAGACAACAAATCCCGTCTTCGCATCGGCCACACTCGTCTTACTCACGGGTATCTCATGGAGAGGCTCCTGCCCTCTCTGTGAGCATTGTCAGGTTCCAGTGTCTGTTCGACATATTCTGTTGGACTGCCCACTCTTATCAACGAGCACACAGAATTTACCTCCAACGGCGTCTTCGCTCTGCGGCCCTTTCTTTACCTTCCCTTCTTGCAGATGGACCCTCTTTAATCCTGACTCTCTCGTTGACTTTTTGACAGAAACTGACTTACTACACAAACTGAAGATTATACCTCTAGCACCTTCCTCAGTCCCTTCTACCTTGATCTCTTGCTATCCTCTATCCCTGCACTATCCACCACCCTGCTGCACTCCATACCCTACTAATCATCCATCTCCCTCTTACAACCCATTCTCCCTGCATCCTGCAATAACCTGCAGCGCTGTATAACCCCTGTGGTTTAGCGTTCTATTTGATTATAATAATAATAATGGGAGACTACACTCTCCCGTCTCGCATCGGCCATACTGCTTACGGGTATCTCATGGAAGGCTCCCTGTCCCCCTCTGTGAACATTGTCAGGTACCAGTATCTGTTCGCCATATTCTGTTGGACTGCCCCCACTATCTACGAGCACGCAGAATTTACCTCCGTCGTCGTCTTCGCTCTACGGCCCATTCTTTACCTTCCTTCTTGCTGATGGACCCTCCTTTAATCCTGACTCTCTCATTGACTTTTTGACAGAAACTGACTTACTACACAAACTCTGAAGATTATACCTCTAGCACATCCCTCAGTCCTTCTACCTCGATCTCTTGCTACCCTCTATCCCTGCACTATCCACTGCCCTTCTGCACTTCATACCCTAGTAATCATCCCTCTCTTACAACCCATTCCTTGCATCCTATCCTGCCCAGCCGCGCTGTATAACCCTGTGGTTTAGCGCTTTTTGATAATAATAATAATAATCCAGGCCCTCTTATATTACTCTTGCTTTCCATTTTGAATTTTTATTCTCCAAAAATAGATTTACTGTTACAGACTACTGCATTATTATAATAAGTGTATAAATAATGTCAACCCATTCGTAACTGGCCAGTTGGACACGTTTTGGACAGTAACGTCATTTGTTTACTCTTGAAAATCGGCAAAAATCGAACATTTCGCTATTTTGAACTCAATTTCAAGGTACTTTTCTTCGTGAAACCAATCAAAATCATCTCCATTTCTGTAAAATATCTTCCATTCTATCAAATGAGACCAAGAAAACTAGAATACAAGCATAAATACCATACGAAAACACACCGCAAAGTCACTGTTTTAAACCAAAAACACCTTCGGAATTTTTTTTTTCTCATGCACTCCGTGCTGCAGGATTTTTTTTATACTTCGCACACTGACCACGCAGACCCATTCTTTCATATGTAGACCTACCAGATTTGAAGGAGCTAGAATTTTGGCATAGTATTATGGGACCGACATTGGCTCTCAAGCCGTAATATTACGGGACCGACACTGAAAGGGTTAACAGTATCCACCATCCATCTGTTAGCCGACTTATGGGTCAAATCCACCAGAGAAAAAATAGTAAGCACCAGTACATGGTTGGAATGCTATACCCTGTGTGAGAAAACTTAAATTTGTACTGAAAGTGCTGCCTGTATGACCCTGTGGTTTAGCGTTTCTTTTATTATAATAATAATGTGCTAAAAGTACTTCAATGGGATTTAAAAAAAAAAAGGTGTACCCCTTTTAAGGAAAATTCACCACCCATACCTACTGTCCTCAATTCCTGCCCCCATCCATGGAAATGATAAGACACAAGCTAGGAAAGTAGTCAGTCCAGATTCAGGGCCCAGCAGCCATTGTAGGTGGTTGCATTAATGGTCAATCCCACTGTGTACATACGTAGTGTTCTTAATTTATAATTCACACTAACATGCAGGTAAATGTGCATTAGGAACACAGTATTGCTGTAAGACCTGTTGTACTTTGCTGATATTCTGTTTTGATAGCCAAGGTGCATTCAGTATCCATCCATATAGTTAATGTCAAAAGCATACACCAATTACCATCACTGTTGCTGCCACCACTACAATTACCATCATCACTACCACCACAATTACCATTATTACTACCACAATTACCATTACTGCCACAATATCATTAATACCATCACCAGAGTTATCACTACTGTTGCAGCACCACTACTCTTGTAACACTGCTATCATTATCACCATAATTATCATCACCACACAGTCATGAAAGTCACAACCATTGTGACAGCTACTACCCTAATATAAAATTACACACTATTCTCAATACCAATATTACTACCATACCTACACCACCACAATTAGAACCTTCAAAACTACAACTGTCATTAACATCACCCCAAATACTACCCCTCACCACCACTGCCACAACTACACAACCATTATCAGTCTTGACCAACACAACCATCACTGACCACCATTATTATTACTACCACCATCAGGACTGCAACCACCTCTACCACCACTACCACAACCTTCCCAGTAATTTCACTAGTAACACTATAGCAGTTGCATCATACAGTAATATTGTTACCTCACTAGTATTTACCACTCTCCTAAATAATAATAATAATCATATGTTTTTTCGGTTGTTACAAACTAGCTATATTTACAGCAGTGGTGGCTCGTTAAAATATCGTATGGGGGAACTGCAGCTCCTCGCTGCCAGATGTAACGATATTTGTCAGTTGCAAAATATTTTAGCGTAAGGTTGATGAAGTCATACGTCTGGCATGAGCATCTGGGGGTGCCACAGTGCCCATAAACGAGCCGCCACTGATTTATAGTGACTGATCAAGTGAGTACATACTTCACATCAGTATCAGTGAAACTCAGAGTATCGTTCATTACTTCTTTTGGTGTACCTCTCAGCGAAGGAAGTAATAAATAAAATGGCTCACGAATCTTCTGAGGAAGGTTTCCAAGACTATTTTGTTACATATGATGAACTATGAGTTATGTGAATCAGAGAACAGAAAAAGGTTGGGAAGTGGAGTGTCTGCAACAGCTTACAAAATATTTTTCAGTGGTAAGTATGCTTGCCTCAAACTTGGAAAATGTTTGGAGAATTAAGTGGCATTTGACGATGAAGCTAACATATTAGCCGAGTTGAAAGGTGCCGATGGAACTCCTCTGTTGTACTGTGTGTGAACAACTATCATTATTTCCTTCAGAGGCGGTATTACTTTGTATAAGTTTTGTAAGAACAATATCAGGTTAGACCTTGAAACAATGTTGTTGATATTCAGGTAGCAAAACCTGGAGGAGATCCACTTATGTGGTTATACGAATCAAAAGTCAGTCATGTTCATCCATGAAACAGATGACACCCTGGAAGTTAATGTAACTGACATGGGTCACAGCACCTGAGGTGTTTCTTGGTGGTCCATGTACTCCAAAAGGTGGTGTGTATTTCCTGGGACACATGATGTTTAACCCTCTGGGCTCTTTCGAAAAAAGAAAATTCCTGGACCATTGTATCTTATTAAATTGACAGATATTATGATGGACACAGAGAGAGCTAGAAGGCCATCCATCCTTCAAGTGGTTGAAATATTTGAAGAAATAATCAGTCACCTGGAGAAAGATGACACGCCACAGGATGACATCCCATCAGAGACCAACGCCCAATCAGACACCAACGCCCCATCAGATCGACGTCCCATAAGATCGACGTCCCATCAGAGACTGACGTCGTATGAGAGATTGACGTAGCATCAGAGACCTACGTTCCATCAGAGACCAATGTGACACCATTGACCAGCGTTCCACCAGAGACCGATGTCCCATTAGAGACTGACGTCCCATCAGAGACCAACGTCCCATCAGAGACCGACGTCCCACCAGTGACGGACGTCCCACTAGTTACCTACGTCCCACAACGGGGTGACGCATTAGCTGGGTTGTATTCTATAAACAAGACAAAACTTCTAGCACTGCACTACACCTTGTATACCGCACTCTCTAGTGCGGTATACAAGGTGATACTTGTAGTGGTGGTACTTGTAGTGGTGATACTTGTAGTGGTGATACTTGTAGTGGTGGTACTTGTAGTGGTGATTCTTGTAGTGGTGATACTTGTAGTGGTGATAATTGTATTGGTGGCACTTTTCTGTGGTGATACTTGTAGTGGTGATAGTTGTAGCAGTGATAGTTGTAGTGGTGATACTTGTATTGGCGGCACTTTTCTGTGGTGATACTTGTAGTGGTGATAGCTCTAGTGGTGATAATTGTAGCAGTGATAGTTGTAGTGGTGATACTTGTAGCAGTAATAGTTGTAGTGGTGATACTTGTAGCAGTGATAGTTGTAGTGGTGATACGTGTAGCAGTGATAGTTGTAGTGGTGATACTTGTAGCAGTGATAGTTGTAGTGGTGATACTTGTATTGGTGGTGCTTGTATGGTGGTACTGATACATGTAGTGTTGTGACGAATATTGTGTAGTGTGATGTATATTGTGTAGTGTTGTGGTGTATATTGTATAGTGTTGTGATGTATATTGTGTTGTGATGAATATTGTGTAGTTTTGTGATGTATATTGTGTAGTTTTGTGATGTATATTTTGTAGTGTTGTGTCTACCTGGAGAGAATTCCAGGGGTCAATGCCCCCGCGGTCCGGTCTGTGACCAGGCCTCCTGTTGGACCAGAGCCTGATCAACCAGGCTGTTACTGCTGGCCGCACGCAGTCCAACGTACGAACCACAGCCCGGCTGATCAGGTACCGACTTGAGGTGCCTGTCCAGTGCCTGCTTGAAGACAGCCAGGGGTTTGTTGGTAATCCCCCTGATGTATGATGGGAGGCAGTTGAACAATCTTGGGCCCCTGACACTTATTGTGTTGTCCCTCAACGTGCTAGTGGCACCCCTGCTCTTCATTGGGGGGATGTTACATCGCCTGCCGAGTCTTTTGCTTTCATAGGGAGTGATTTTTGTGTGCAAGTTTGGTACTAAGCCCTCGAGAATTTTCCATGTGTATATAATAATGTATCTCTCCCGCCTGCGTTCTAGAGAATACAGGTTTAGGAACTTCAAGCGTTCCCAGTAGTTGAGGTGGTTTATCGCACTTATGCGTGCGGTGAAGGTTCTCTGCACATTTTCAAGGTCAGCAATTTCACCCGCCTTGAAAGGTGCAGTTAGTGTGCAGCAATATTCCAGCCTAGATAGAACAAGCGATCTGTAAAGTGTCAACATGGGCTTGGCATCCCTGGTTTTGAAGGTTCTCAATGACTTCGAGAGTGTATAAATCTGTAGTGGAGGGAAGGCGGGGTAGGGGTCAGCCTAGGAAAGGTTGGAGGGAGGGGGTAAAGGAAGTTTTGTGTGCGAGGGGCTTGGACTTCCAGCAAGCATGTGTGAGCGTATTTGATAGGAGTGAATGGAGACAAACGGTTTTTAATACTTGACGTGCTGTTGGAGTGTGAGCAAAGTAACATTTATGAAGGGATTCAGGGAAACCGGCAGGCCGGACTTGAGTCCTGGAGATGGGAAGTACAGTGTCTGCACTCTGAAGGAGGGGTGGTAATGTTGCAGTTTTATAACTGTAGTGTAAAGCACCCCTCTGGCAAGACAGTGATGGAGTGAATGATGATGAAAGTTTTTCTTTTTCGGGCCATCCTGCCTTGGTGGGAGATGGCCGATGTGTTAATAAAATAAATAAATATATATATATATATATATATATATATATATATATATATATATATATATATATATATATATATTTTTTTTTTTTTTTTCAACAAGTCGGCCGTCTCCCACCGAGGCAGGGTGACCCAAAAAGAAGAAAATCCCAAAAGAAAATACTTTCATCATCATTCAACACTTTCACCACACTCATACATAATCACTGTCTTTGCAGAGGAGCTCAGATACGACAGCTGAGAAAAGTCCCTCTCAGCTGTCACTATCTCAGACCCCTCCTTTAAAGTGCAGGCATTGTACTTCCCATTTCCAGGACTCAAGTCCAACTAAATCAATTTACTGGTTTCCCTGAATCCCTTCACAAAATGTTACCCTGCTCACACTCCAACAGATCGTCATGTCCCAAAAACCATTCGTCTCCATTCACTCCTATCTAACACGCTCACACATGCTTGCTGGAAGTCCAAGCCCCTCGCCCACAAAACCTCCTTTACCCCTTCCCTCCAACCTTTTCTAGGACGACCCCTACCCTGCGTTCCTTCCCCTACAGATTTATGCGCTCTTTAAAGGAGGGGTCTGGGATAATGACAGCTTGGAGGGACTATTTTAAACTGTAGTATCTGAGCGCCTCTGCAAAGACAGTGATTATGTATGAGTGAGGTGAAAGTGATGAAAGTATTTTCTTTTTTTGGGATTTTCTTTCTTTTTGGGTCACCCTGTCTAGGTGGGGCCGACTTGTTGAAATGTATACTTATATATATATATATATATATATATATATATATATATATATATATATTTGATGAGGGGAAAAGGGTGAGTGGAGCACTTCGGAGTCTGTGGAGACAAAGAACCTTGTCCATGGAAGTAAAGAGGGGAATGTATGAGAGTATAGTTATACCAACGCTCTCATATGGGTGTGAAGCATGGGTGATGAATGTTGCAACGAGGAGAAGGCTGGAGGCAGTGGAGATGTCATGTCTGAGGTCAATGTGTGGTGTGAATATAATGCAGAGAATTCGGAGTTTGGAAATTAGGAGGAGGTGCGGGATTACCAAAACGATTGTCCAGAGAGCTGAGGAGGGGTTGTTGAGGTGGTTTGGACATGTAGAGAGAATGGAACGAGACAGAGTGACTTCGAGAGTGTATAAATCTGTAGTGGAGGGAAGGCGGGATAGGGGTCGGCCTAGGAAAGGTTGGAGGGAGGGGGTAAAGGAAGTTTTGTGTGCGAGGGGCTTGGACTTCCAGCAAGCATGTGTGAGCGTATTTGATAGGAGTGAATGGAGGCATATGGTTTTTAATACTTGACGTGCTGTTGGAGTGTGAGCAAAGTAACATTTATGAAGGGATTCAGGGAAACCGGCAGGCCGGACTTGAGTTCTGGAGATGGGAAGTACAGTGCCGGCACTCTGAAGGAGGGGTGTTAATGTTGCAGTTTTATAACTGTAGTGTAAAGCACCCTTCTGGCAAGACAGTGATGGAGTGAATGATGATGAAAGTTTTTTTTTCGGGCACCTCTGCCTTGGTGGGAATCGGCCGATGTGTTAATAAAAAAATATATATATATATATATATATATATATATATATATATATATATTTTCTTTCAACAAATCGGCCGCTTCCCACCAAGGCGGGGTGGCCCAAAGAGAAAAACAAAAGTTTCTCTTTTTAACTTTAGTAATGTATACAGGAGAAGGGGTTACTAGCCCCTTGCTCCCGGCATTTTAGTCGACTCTTACTACACGCATGGCTTACGGAGGAAGAATTCTGTTCCACTTCCCCATGGAGATAAGAGGAAATAAGAACAAGAACTAGTAAGAAATTGGAAGAAAACCCAGAGGGGTGTGTATATATATGCTTGTACATGAATGTGTAATGTGACCTAAGTGTAAGTAGAAGTAACAAGACATGCCTGAAATCTTGCATGTTTATGAGACAGAAAAAAGACACCAGCAATCCTACCATCATGTAAAACAATTACAGGCTTTCGTTTGACACTCACTTGGCAGGGCGGTAGTACCTCCTGGGCGGTTGCTGTCCTATACCATATATATATATATATATATATATATATATATATATATATATATATATATATATATATATATATATATATATATATAAAAAATATATGAACTTTATTAATAGACAGAATACATTGACAGAAAACAAACATGTATACTGTACATTGGTACAATATATCAAAGATTATGAATCTCCTCCAAAGCCAGACGCGATCCCAGTATGCAGCATGCATTTTCCCTCTGGATGGCCATGCTGAGGAACATGAAAGTGGCTGCCCTTGGGTCCCTGGTGTTGTCGATGAGCCTGGAACCCAGTTCTTTAAAGAAACATGTGGCCCTTTTTCCCTTGATCCCAAGGTCTCTGATTCCACTGGGACAAATTGATACTGTTGGCTTATGTCCCTGTACTTGCCGATCTTGTACTCCTCCCTGTGATCAGCAGCTCCTTCCTGTCGCCCGACACTGTGATGAATGTAGGTGTCAGCCAGCGTCGACACACAGGTTTAGTCCCATGCTAAGAGCTTGCCATTCTTCCAAGGATAGATGGTGATGCCGTGGGGGCGGTTTGCTGGGTTGTGGGTATTGTTGGCTGCTAGTGATCAGGGCTCTCACTCGGCTGGGCATCCAGCTGTAGCAAGGGTTTTCTTTATGTCACTGACTTTATTGTGTCTTGCATGCCAGCCCTTGGTTTTGGAACATTTAAGACCATGTAGACCATATTGGTCTGCTTGCGCATCTCCGCAAATACACGTATATTCCGTGTGAATTGGGGCAGCAAGGCGGAGAGCCACTGCAATACGGAGGGTCTTAGGGTCGAGGCGTGTTCCCATTGCCGAAATGGGAACTGTCTGGAGGAAGTCCCCAAAGTGATGTGCACTCACAGCTTGGAGACGGGCAGTCTCCCTGTCTGATGTTACAACCGTAACCATGTTGGCAAGTACCTTTTCAGCGATGGGGTCATCCCAACTTGACTGTTTGTAGGCCAGTGCTGCACTAGGTTTTGGTGCTGGAGCAGCAAGAGTCTCCCATTCAGTGATGGCACTGGCGTTTAGTTTAATATCTTTATTATGCACCCCATACCCATCCTGTGGGAGGTAGTCAAAAGATTACAGAGGTACATAATGGGTCCAGGGACTGGGCCTCAAAGTTTTGATAGCTGAGCAAGTTACAAAAGTAATGAACTCAGGTAGATTTGGTCACAATCATGACAAGTTACAAAGGTATTTACAGATTATAGAGGTATATAATGGGTCCAGAGACTGGGCCCCAAAGTTTTGATAGCTGAACAAGGTACAAAGGTATTGAACTCACAAGTTTCAAATGTAATGAATCATGTAAGTAAATTTACTTACTTTTATACATGGTTGCAATCATAAACAAATTATAAAGCAATGAGCAATTTACTAGTCTACACCCGGTCACATCTGTAATGAGTTATTGGTGCAAATATTAACTGTTGGGTCACACACACACATACACACAAACACACATACACCCACACACACGTATGTGTGGTAATGCTTTATTTACAGGGAGCAAAGTCAGGGTATTTTTCCAGAATGGTCTGTAATATACCACTGTGGATAAAATACTTTGACATATCTTGAACATTTCTGAGTGAGTTGTCTCTGAATTCATTAATTTTATCGCACTCCAGTACATAATGACGCAGGGTGTGACAATAATCCAACTGACAAAGTTTACATTTTGTTTGGTCTACATCTGGTGGTGATTTAACCTGCCAAAGATACTTATAACCCAGCCGGAGGCGGGCGGTGGTGACATCCAAGAGTCTGCTAATTTTGTTTGATGCACCATAGACATGTGGCTCCTCCTGCATGATAGAATGATGATAGATGGACTGACTGGTGTCAATCTCCCTGAGTCTCAAGTCAATAAAATTCAGTTGAAGTTCTTTTCGTATTATTGTTCTCAAACTACTAACTGACAAGCCAAGATTGTAATCTATCCCCTCTTTGAAAGCATAAAACTTAGCCAATTTATCAGTTCTATCATGCATCTGAAGACCAATGTGAGATGGAATCCACAGCATGTGCACTCTGACTTTACTATCCACAATCCTACCATACCTGTGTCTGGCTTCTGACACAAGCATGCTACAATTTATACTTAATGAGTTGAGAGCATTTATGGATGACAGAGAATCAGTTACAATTAGAGAGTCAATCTTAGATACATGGATGCATTTGAGTGCAAGGTGTATGGCAAATAGTTCTGTCTGAAGGGTAGAGGCCCAGTTATTGAAGAGTGCTCCAATTTCTTTAAGAGAGCCATCACTCTGTATGACAACGCAGCACTACCAGCTGCACCAGTGGATTGGTGAACAGAACCATCAACGTAAATAATTTGTGAGAGAGTGTATTGTGTGACTACTAAGTTATCAATACAGCTTAAGGCATCATGTTTGGCTTCAAGGCGAAGCTTTGGTTGTGATTTAAGAAGTAGTTTGGGGGAAAATGGAGGGATGGTAGTTTGGAATGGGGTAATATTCCATGGAGCGGAGAAATGCCGCTGTTGCCTTACTTGCCACAAATCATGTATCTGATTCATGCGGAGGTCGGTTCCAGTTTTTTCGATCCATCTGGAGGGATGTTCACCAGTGCTGAGGAAAGTTTGGAGGGCTTCTGTGCTGGGGTTTGAATGGGCTTGCCTGAGTATATTAACCCCAATTAGGATATTTCTTTTAACACGATCTCTGATGCTTGGAATATCGAGTTCTTTCTGCACATTTAAAATTTTGGCAGTACGAGGGCATCCTAAAATTATCCTCATTGCTTCGTTCTGCAGTTTTTCCAGCCCTCCAAGCTTCCAGTCAGACACAAGAGCAAGTAGTGGCGCAGCATAATCAACCAATGATCTAATATAAGCAAGATACATCATTTTCACAATTTTAACATTAACACCATACCTGGGGTGAAACCCTGCCACAACTCTAAGTGCTCTCAGCCTTTCTTTGTATTGACGACAAAGTCTCGTTACAACAGGTCCAAGTAGTGGGACCCCAAAGCCTAGATACCTGTATCTGTTTACATATTCTAGAAGAGACCCATCATGCAACTGGATCTGGCGAACTGTGCCTCTCTGTCGAGGAGGACGCCTATTGAGTATAAGTTTTATCAGTAGAGATTATCAACCCCAGGTCCTGACACGAGGCTAGTACATGGTTAAGGATGTTTTGGGTGTTGGAGAATCCGCTGGTGTGAATCATTATATCATCAGCGAAACTAATCATATAATGATGGGGCTGGCTAGGCATAGCATTAAGGCATTAATGGGACTGAGCACACCTCCCTGTGGGGTTCCTAATTCAAAGTCTTTAGTTATACTTCTATGCCCCTGGAACAACACAGAAGACTTTCTGTTGGACAGGTAGCCTTTAATCCAGCGGAGAAGCCATCCTCCAACATCAAATCTGCTTTTGATGTTGCCAACCGACATGTAATCATTAGTGGCACTGACGTAGCTAGGGTCCTGTATTCCTGCTGGGGGCGCCGTCCCCTTCGCAGTTGAAAATCCGCTTATAACTTTTGACTACCCCAAAAGTTAACTACTAACAGCTTACTATTGACGGGAAAGTTTTACCGATAACATAAACAGTCGATTAACCAACACCACGCTACTACCACAACTACTAACACCACCACAACTACTAACAACCACAACTACTAGCACCACCATAACTGCTAACACCACCACAACTACAACTACTAGCACCACCACAACTACTAACACCACCACAAGTACTAACACAACCACAACTACTAACACTACCACTACTAACACCACCACAACAACTAACACAACCACAACTACTAGCACAACCACAACTACTAACACAACCACAACTACTAACAACCACAACTACTAACACAACCACAACTACTATCACAACCACTACTAACACCACCACAACTACTAACAGAACCACAACTACAAACACAACCACAACTACTAGCACCACCACAACTACTAACACAACCACAACTACTAACAACCACAACTACTAGCACCACCACAACTACTACCACAACCACAAATACTAACACAACCACAACTACTAACACAACTACAACTACTAACACAACCACAACTACTAACAACCACAACTACTAGTACCACCACAACTAACAACCACAACTACTAAAACAACCACAATTACTAGCACCACCACAACTACTAACAACCACAACTACTAGCACCACCACAACTACTACCACAACCACAACTACTAGCACCACCACAACTACTAACACAACTACAACTACTAACACAACCACAACTACTAACAACTACTAGTACCACCACAACTACTAACGCCACCACAACTACTAGCACCACAATTACTAACAACCACAACTAACATCACAACTACTAACACCATCACAACTACTAACACAACCACAACTACCAACACAACCACAACTACAACTACTAGCACCACCACAACTACTAACACAACCACAACTACTAACACAACCACAACTATTAACACAACCACAACTACTAGCACCACCACAATTCCTCCCACTGTCACCCACAAACAATAAATTACATACCAGACATTCTTGTGTCGCCTTGATGCCTTCATGTCTAGTGAGAGGCTCTTGATCCAAGGAAGTGGATCTGTCCTCCCTTTCCTGGGATCCTTCGTGTAGCTGATAGGCTTCAAACCCAATTAGCCCTCAAAATTAACGTATTGTTGAAATTTTAATTTTTTTCATCTTTAATATTTTTATTATTATTATTATAACCATTATTATTATTATTATTATACTAGTTACCTTTATTATTAGTAATAATAGTTGTAGAATCACTATCATTATTATTGTCATTATCAGATTTAAGGAATGAGTCCCCAGTGTTACCTCTACATTTTAATCTCGTTTTCATTTCTCTTCCATAAGCACAGTATGCCTCTTTTGGGTTTAGCGCTCTCCCTGAATGTATGTTAATGGGATGGAAGTTTTGTGTTTAGTTGAGTTATGGTGACGGGGAGGTGGGGGGTTATGGGGAAGGGGGGAGTGGAAGATTTTAGGGGGAAGGAGGAGGGGGGAGAAGGAGGGTGGGATTTTGATACTGAGGAGGAGGGTTTATAGGCGGCGTCTGGGGTTTACTGGGGCGTCAGTGTGTCTCAACGCATGGAGGAGGAGGTGGTGATAGGAGGTAATCAGTCCCTCAGCCTTGATATGAGGTAATCAGTCCCTTAGCCTTTATATGATGTGATCAGTCCATCAGCCTTGATATGATATAATCAGTCCCTCAGCCTTGATATGAGGTAATCAGTCCCTCAGCCTTGATATGAAGTAATCAGTCATTTAGCATTGATAGGAGGTAATCAGTCCCTTAGCCTTGATAGGAGGTAATCAGTACCTCAGCCTTGATAAGATGTAATCAGTACCTCAGCCTTGATAGGATGTAATCAGTCCCTCAGCCTTGACAGGAGGTAATCAGTCCCTTAGCCTTGATAGGAGGTAATCAGTCCCTTAGCCTTGATATGAGGTAATCAGTACCTCAGCCTTGATAGGATGTAATCAGTACCTCAGCCTTGATAGGATGTAATCAGTCCCTCAGCCTTGACAGGATGTAATCAGTCCCTCAGCCTTGAAATGAGATAATCAGTCCCTCAGCCCTGATACCTGGAGAGGGTTTCGGGGGTCAACGCCCCCGAAGCCCGGTCTGTGACCAGGCCTCGAAGGTAGTCAATCCTCAGCCTCTGTACACCATTAATATCTAACTAATTTCTTCATTGTTTACCTGGAAGCTAAGAACCAAACTGGTGTGGAAACGATTTCAAACGACGTTCCACTTAGTCATTTGGTTACTAGGTTACATGGCCACTTTGTTACTAGGTTAGTTGGTCACTTTGTTACTAGGTTAGTTGGTCACTTTGTTACTAAGTTATTGGTTTAGCGCTTCTATTTGATTATAATAATAATAATGTTACTAAGATACATGACCACTTTGTTACTGGGTTACATGGGCACTTTGTTACTAGGTTAGTTGGCCACTTTGTTACTAGGTTAGTTGGCCACTTTGTTACTAGGTTAGTTGGTCACTTTGTTACTAGGTTAGTTGGTCACTTTGTTACTAAGTTACATGACCACTTTGTTACTAAGTTACATGACCACTTTGTTACTAAGTTACATGACCACTTTGTTACTGGGTTACATGGGCACTTTGTTACTAGGTTAGTTGGTCACTTTGTTACTAGGTTAGTTTATCACTTTGTTACTAGGTTACATGGTCACTTTGTTACAAAGTTACATGACCACTTTGTTACTAGGTTACATGACCACTTTGTTACTAGGTTACATGGTCACTTTGTTACTAAGTTACATGACCACTTTGTTACTGGGTTACATGGGCACTTTGTTACTAGGTTAGTTGGCCACTTTGTTACTAGGTTACATGGTCACTTTGTTACTAAGTTACATGACCACTTTGTTACTAGGTTACATGGCCACTTTGTTACTAAGTTACATGACCACTTTGTTACTAGGTTACATGGCCACTTTGTTACTAGGTTAAAAAAAAAAAAAAAAAAAAAAAAAAAAAAAAAAAAAAAAAAAAAAAAAAAAAAAAAAAAAAAAAAAAAAAAAAAAAAAAAAAAAAAAAAAAAAAAAATACTAGGTTACTTAACCACTAGGTTACTTGGTCACCTTGTTACTAGGTTACATGGCCACTTTGTTACTTGGTTAGTTGGTCACTTTGTTACTTGGCCACTTTGTTACTAGGTTAGGTGGTCACTTTGTTACTAGGTTACATGACCACATTGTTACTAGGTTAGTTGGTCACTTTGTTACTAGGTTACATGGTCAATCTGTTACTAGGTTACATGGCCACTTTGTTACTAGTTTAGTTGGTCACTTTGTTACTAGGTTACATGGTCACTTTGTTACTAGGTTACATGGCCACTTTGTTACTAGGTTACATGGCCACTTTGTTACTAGGTTAGTTGGTCACTTTGTTACTAGGTTACATGGTCACTTTGTTACTAGGGGACATGGTCACTTTGTTACTAGGTTACATGGTCAATTTGTTACTAGGTTACATGGTCACTTTGTTACTAGGTTACATGGTCACTTTGTTACTAGGTTACATGGCCACTTTGTTACTAGGTTACATGGCCACTTTGTTACTAGGTTAGTTGGTCACTTTGTTACTAGGTTAGTTGGTCACTTTGTTACTAGGTTACATTGTCACTTTGTTACTAGGTTACATGGTCACTTTGTTACTAGGTTACATGGTCACTTTGTTACTAGGTTACATGGTCACTTTGTTACTAGGTTACATGGTCACTTTGTTACTAGGTTACATGGTCACTTTGTTACTAGGTTACATGGTCACTTTGTTACTAGGTTACATGGCCACTTTGTTACTAGGTTACATGGCCACTTTGTTACTAGGTTACATGGTCACTTTGTTACTAGGTTACATGGTCACTTTGTTACTAGGTTACATGGTCACTTTGTTACTAGGTTACATGGTCACTTTGTTACTAGGTTACATGGTCACTTTGTTACTAGGTTACATGGCCACTTTGTTACTAGGTTACATGGCCACTTTGTTACTAGGTTACATGGTCACTTTGTTACTAGGTTACATGGTCACTTTGTTACTAGGTTACATGGTCACTTTGTTACTAGGTTACATGGCCACTTTGTTACTAGGTTACATGGCCACTTGTTACTAGGTTAGTGGCCATTTTGTTACTAGGTTAGTTGGTCACTTTGTTACTAGGTTACGGCACTTTAGGCTACATTACTAGGTTAGTTGGTCACTTTGTTACTAGGTTACATGGTCACTTTGTTACTAGGTTACATGGCCACTTTGTTACTAGTGTTAGTTGGTCACTTGTTACTAGGTTACATGTCACTTTGTTACTAGGTTACATGGCCACTTTGTTACTAGTTTACGTGGTCACTTTGTTACTAGGTTACTGGTCACTTTGTTACTAGGTTACATGGCCACTTTGTTACTAGGTTACATGGTCACTTGTTACTAGGTTACTGGTCACTTTGTTACTAGGTTACATGGTCACTTTGTTACTAGGTTACATGGTCACTTGTTACTAGGTTACATGGTCACTTTGTTACTAGGTTACATGGCACTTTGTACTAGGTTACATGGTCACTTTGTTACTAGGTTACTGGTCCACTTTGTTACTAGGTTTACTGGCACTTGTTAGTAGGTTAGTTGGTCACTTTGTTACTAGGTTAGCTTGGTCACTTTGTTACTAGGTTACATTGTCACTTTGTTACTAGGTTACATGGTCACTTTGTTACTAGGTTACATGATCACTTTGTTACTAGGTTACATGGCCACTTTGTTACTAGTTTAGTTGGTCACTTTGTTACTAGGTTACATGGTCACTTTGTTACTAGGTTACATGGCCACTTTGTTACTAGGTTACATGGTCACTTTGTTACTAGGTTAGTTGGTCACTTTGTTACTAGGTTACATGGTCACTTTGTTACTAGGTTACATGGTCACATTGTTACTAGGTTACATGGTCACTTTGTTACTAGGTTACATGGTCACTTTGTTACTAGGTTACATGGTCACTTTGTTACTAGGTTACATGGCCACTTTGTTACTAGGTTACATGGCCACTTTGTTAGTAGGTTAGTTGGTCACTTTGTTACTAGGTTAGTTGGTCACTTTGTTACTAGGTTACATTGTCACTTTGTTACTAGGTTACATGGTCACTTTGTTACTAGGTTACATGGTCACTTTGTTACTAGGTTACATGGTCACTTTGTTACTAGGTTACATGGTCACTTTGTTACTAGGTTACATGGTCACTTTGTTACTAGGTTACATGGTCACTTTGTTACTAGGTTAGTTGGTCACTTTGTTACTAGGTTACATGGTCACTTTGTTACTAGGTTACATGGCCACTTTGTTACTAGGTTACATGGTCACTTTGTTACTAGGTTACATGGTCACTTTGTTACTAGGTTACATGGTCACTTTGTTACTAGGTTACATGGCCACTTTGTTACTAGGTTACATGGCCACTTTGTTACTAGGTTACATGGTCACTTTGTTACTAGGTTATATGGTCACTTTGTTACTAGGTTACATGGCCACTTTGTTACTAGGTTACATGGCCACTTTGTTACTAGGTTACATGGCCACTTTGTTACTAGGTTAGTTGGTCACTTTGTTACTAGGTTAGTTGGTCACTTTGTTACTAGGTTACATGGCCACTTTGTTACTAGGTTACATGGTCACTTTGTTACTAGGTTATATGGTCACTTGTTACTAGGTTATTGGCCACTTTGTTACTAGGTTACATGGCACTTTGTTACTAGGTTACATGGTCACCTTGTTACTAGGTTATGGTCACTTTGTTACTAGGTTAGTTGGTCACTTTGTTACTAGGTTACATGGCCACTTTGTTACTAGTTACATGACCACTTTGTTACTAGGTTACATGGCCACTTTGTTACTAGGTTACATGGTCACTTTGTTACTAGGTTACATGGTCACTTTGTTACTAGGTTACATGGTCACTTTGTTACTAGGTTACATGGTCACTTTGTTACTAGGTTACATGGTCACTTTGTTACTAGGTTACATGGCCACTGTTACTAAGTTAGTTGGTCACTTTGTTACTAGGTTACATTGTCAATTTGTTACTAGGTTACTTGGTCACCTTGTTACTAGGTTACTTGGCCACTTTATTACTAGGTTACTTGGTCACCTTGTTACTAGGTTACTTGGCCACTTTATTACTAGGTTACTTGGTCACCTTGTTACTAGGTTACTTGGCCTGGTAGGCCTCACACACTGAGTGTCCGTGGTTCGATTTCCCGCAAAGGTAGAAACATTGGGCGTATTTTCCTACACCTGTTGTCCCGCACACCTAGCTAGCAAGTAGGTACCTGGGTGTTAGTGGACTGGTGTTGATGGCATCCTGGGGGACAAGTTTTAAGGACTACAGTGGAAATAAGACACAGTCCTCGATGACTCATTGACTTTCTTGGGTTATACTGTGTACCTATCCCCCTCCCCCCGGGGTTACAAATCCCTACACAAGCCTCAATACAAACAGGTTGTGCCTGGTATCAACCACGCTAGGAGATATACACTAGCCGGGGCCAGGAGCTAAGACTCGACCCCTACAACCACAAATAGGTGAGTACTAAGAGACTTACACTAAGAAACATACACTGAGAAACATACACTGAGAAACATACACTGAGAAACATACACTAAGAAACACACTGAGAAACATACACCTTTCGGTGTGTTTCTCAAGCTTGTGTTAGAATACTGCAGTCTTACTGGAAGATCTAACCTGTGTTAGAATACTGCAGTCTTACAGGAAGATCTAACCTGTGTTAGAAGACTGCAGTCTTACTGGAAGATCTAACCTTGTTAGAATACTGCAGTCTTACTGGAAGATCTAACCTGTGTTAGAATACTGCAGTCTTACAGGAAGATCTAACCTGTGTTAGAATACTGCAGTCTTACTGGAAGATCTAACCTGTGTTAGAAGACTGCAGTCTTACTGGAAGATCTAACCTGTGTTAGAAGACTGCAGTCTTACTGGAAGATCTAACCTGTGTTAGAAGACTGCAGTCTTACTGGAAGATCTAACCTGTGTTAGAAGACTGCAGTCTTACTGGAAGATCTAACCTGTGTTAGAAGACTGCAGTCTTACTGGAAGATCTAACCTGTGTTAGAAGACTCCAGTCTTACTGGAAGATCTAACCTGTTTTAGAAGATTGCAGTCTTACTGGAAGATCTAACCTGTGTTAGAAGACTCCCGTCTTAATGGAAGATCTAACCTGTGTTAGAAGACTGCAGTCTTACTGGAAGATCTAACCTGTGTTAGAAGACTCCAGTCTTACTGGAAGATCTAACCTGTGTTAGAAGACTCCAGTCTTACTTGAAGATCTAACCTGTGTTAGAAGACTGCAGTCTTACTGGAAGATCTAACCTGTGTTAGAAGACTGCAGTCTTACTGGAAGATCTAACCTGTGTTAAAAGACTCCAGTCTTACTTGAAGATCTAACCTGTGTTAAAAGACTCCAGTCTTACTTGAAGATCTAACCTGTGTTAGAAGACTGCAGTCTTACTGGAAGATCTAACCTGTGTTAGAAGACTGCAGTCTTACTGGAAGATCTAACCTGTGTTAGAAGACTGCAGTCTTATTTGAAGATCTAACCTGTGTTAGAATACTGCAGTCTTACTGGAAGATCTAACCTGTGTTAGAAGACTGCAGTCTTACTGGAAGATCTAACCTGTGTTAGAAGACTCCAGTCTTACTGGAAGATCTAACCTGTGTTAGAAGACTCCAGTCTTACTGGAAGATCTAACCTGTGTTAGAAGACTCCAGTCTTACTGGAAGATATAACCTGTGTTAGAACTATGCAAGGGTTCTCATAGTATTGAATAAATTAAGAGAACTAAAAAATAAAGAAGGGAAGAGACGATAAAATAACTTAAATACTGAACGTAAGTTTAGTAAGTTGAAGTACGTCAGTTTGCGTGCGGTCAGCAGTAACAGCCTGGTTGATCAGACCCTGATCCACCATGAGGTCTGGTCTCAGACCGGGCCGCGGGGGCGTTGACCCCCGAAACCCTCTCCAGGTAAACAATTATCATACCTAGTAATATGCAAAAATAACCATTGTGAACAATAATAGTGAATTTCCAAGAGCTTTCGTGATTTCTAACATTATCAAGAAATTCAATATATTTTTGTTACAGTGGTTATTTTGCAAGTGATATCAGTTGTTTACTGTGAACTTTATTGCATTAGTAACGTGTGTGAATTAACTAGGAAAACCCCTCAAAAAAAAAAACTTTATTTATAACGTGTTGGGATAGAAATTGGCAGAAGTTAAAGAGCGAGGCTTTCTCAGTGTTTATCTCACAATGTCTCCCTTCCTTTCTCCCTTGTATACCAGGAGGGTGTTCCGGGAGTCAGCGCCCCCTGGCCCGGTCTATGACCAGTAAATTAACCAGGATAACCCCAAAAAGTTTATTTATAACGTGTTAAGGGATAAAAATTGACACAGGAAGTTAAACAGCGAGGCTTTTCCAGTGTTTATCTCTCAATGTCACCCTCCCTTCCCTTCCCTCCTCCCAGGGAGCAGAGCTCGAGGCTGGGCCAGGGTCCACGGTCCTGACTCTGATGCTACAATCAATGGTCTAGGATTGGACTCTCATTTCACGCCAAATTTCCTTTGCGGGCCCCAGACGGCTTCAGTGGCTCCCTCCTTCCGCCCAAGATGGACTGAGGCCAATTGTTCGTCTCTCAACGCGATATTTGCACTAACAGTGATGAACAGTCATGGCGAGAGATGGGGTCGAACTGGGACACTGGGAGAGGGATTAGTGGGGGTGCTGGATGTGCTGTTAATGGGGGAGGGCGATTAGTGGGGGTGATGGATGTGTTGTGAATGGGGGAGGATTAATTAGTAAGGATGGTGGATGTGTTATGAATAGGGAGGATTATTAGTGGGGCTGATGGATGTGCTGTTAATGGAGCAGGGTGATTAGTGAGGTGGTGGATGTGTTGTGAATGGAGGAGGGTGATTGGTTGGGATGGGAGGTTTTTATATTTTATATAATAAGATTATCAACGTTCCCATGAAGGTGCTACCATCCCTTCACATGACTGTGAAACTGAAGATTAAAGATTTGCACTCTGGCAGGAGTATGATGTGAAGATGGGTGTCCTAGTACTGAGTGCAAGTGTTCGTTCAGTTTAAGAAGAAATATTGAAGATAGACTCTACCTTCTCTTTATTGTATTGTAATTGGAAATATTGTTAATTATAAGTGATTGCATTGTCTGACTGTAACTGCCTCCCCGCAGTATCTGACAGTCAATTAAATCAATTTTATGATTCTCTGCAATTATAAATTGTACCTACCAGAGTTTAATGACGAGAAGTATATGGGATGAAGTCCCATATACATTTTATATTGTACATTTCGACGATTCACTGCAATTTCAAGCATTTTCTGACAGACCTCAACGTTTAACTAAAACATATATATATATAAGTTATTTGAAAAAAAAAATAGTATGATTCGGCTTACTTTTCCAATAAAACACAATTGTAGCAGAAATTTCAGTTTAAAGTGAGAGATAAACAATAAATATGACATTTTATTAAGTTTATAAATAGGCTTGGTAGTTTGCTAGGCATAGTATATATAGGTGGACATAAGATTGATGTGAAGACCTGCGGACGTGCATGTCTTTCAGGGGAACGGCTAATATCAATTCATTATTATTTAACTAGTTTTTGATGGTGACTGATGACTCAGGTCTCCAGGAGTGAATCAATGCTCCGCCAAGGTCAATGATTTTATTCAGTGGTGGCTACAGTAGGAGTGCAAGACGAGTGATGTCAGTGGGTGAAAGTTAATAAATGAGACAGGTAGTGAGAGGTATGAAACACTGTCAGTAAGGGGAAGTGCAGAAGGAGCAGGTACCGAGGAAGAGGTTTCAACAGCTATGGGAAGGATTTAAGAATGTACTGCTAGTGTAGCTGAGGTTGTATTGGTAGGAAATAAAGCGCAGGTGGAAATAGGAATGAATAATGGGACGACGAGGCTAAAAGGGAAATAAGAAATAACGGATACACAAATAACCCGTACATAGGAGAGAGGAGTGTGACTTTGTAAATGGTCTAAGTCGACCGAAACATCGTCTTAAGCTCCCCTCTCTATGTGACGGTTATTTGTGCATTGTACCAGTCACGGTATTGATAAATTAGACACATTTGCAACACTTGGGTATCTTTATTGAGGAAACGTTTCGCCACAAAGTGGCTTCATCAGTCCTATACAAAGAAGAATGGTGAAAATCAGGAGTTTGAGGTAATCAGTCCCTCAGCCTGGAGTTGATGAAGCCACTATGTGGAGAAACGTTTTCTCAATAAAGATACCCAAGTGTTGCAAATGTGTCTAATTTATCAACTTGTCGGTTCTCCGAAGCATTTATCTACAGTCACGGTATCGTGCCCTTTTTGTTCTTCTAAATAACGGATTTAAGTAAGATAAATGTAAGATTTAGAAAGGATATAGGTAAGTACTGGTTTTCAAACAGCTGTGGATGCTTGGAACAATCTTCCGAGTAGGGTAATTGAGGCTAAGATAGCTTTTAAAAAGAGATTGGACAAATATATGTGAGGGAGGGGCTGGGTTTGATTGGTATCTGGGGTAAGGAAGAAAATTCTTTCCTAGCTTTGAGAAAAGAGTGGACAAATACATGGGTGGTTTTGATAAGGACCTGCCTTGTACGGGCCAATAGGCCTGCTGGAGTGTTCTTCCATTCTTGTGTGTTTATGAAGGAGAGAAAATTGGCATATGAAAGGTTTTTGCAATGTAAAATTTATATAATGAAGGCCGTGTATATGGAATATTTTTCTCGCGAAGTGCAAAACAAAGGAAACAAATAAATAAGAGAATGGGTTCATCCTTATCAACAAATTTTGTCGAAAATAAAAAACAGTTTTAGAGATTGATACATTGAGAAAGCCTGGGAGGAAATGACCGGACCAGATTGAGTAAATAAATACATGCACACAGAAATGCAAGATCTCAGATGGAGATCAAAATATACCGTCTCTTTTGCATCATGTCTCTGCATATATGGTAGCTTCAGTTCATTGCTGCACTCTGAAGAATGGTGATGTGGAGGTTCTGGAGGAGGGAAGTACAGTGCCTGTACTCTGAAGGATGGTGATGTGGAGGTTCTGGAGGAGGGAAGTACAGTGCCTGTACTCTGAAGGATGGTGACGTGGAGGTTCTGGAGGAGGGAAGTACAGTGCCTGTACTCTGAAGGATGGTGATGTGGAGGTTCTGGAAGAGGGAAGTACAGTGCCTGTACTCTGAAGGATGGTGACGTGGAGGTTCTGGAGGAGGGAAGTACAGTGCCTGTACTCTGAAGGATGGTGACGTGGAGGTTCTGGAGGAGGGAAGTACAGTGCCTGTACTCTGAAGGATGGTGATGTTGAGGTTCTGGAGGAGGGAAGGACAGTGCCTGTACTCTGAAGAATGGTGACGTGGAGGTTCTGGAGGAGGGAAGTACAGTGCCTGTACTCTGAAGGATGGTGATGTGGAGATTCTGGAGGAGGGAAGTACAGTGCCTGTACTCTGAAGGATGGTGACGTGGAGGTTCTGGAGGAGGGAAGTACAGTGCCTGTACTCTGAAGGATGGTGACGTGGAGGTTCTGGAGGAGGGAAGTACAGTGCCTGTACTCTGAAGGATGGTGACGTGGAGGTTCTGGAGGAGGGAAGTACAGTGCCTGTACTCTGAAGGATGGTGATGTTGAGGTTCTGGAGGGAAGTACAGTGCCTGTACTCTGAAGGATGGTGACGTTGAGGTTCTGGAGGAGGGAAGTACAGTGCCTGTACTCTGAAGGATGGTGATGTGAGGTTCTGGGAGGGAAGTACAGTGCCTGTACTCTGAAGGATGGTGATGTGGAGGTTCTGGAGGAGGAAGTACAGTGCCTGTACTCTGAAGGATGGTGATGTGGAGGTTCTGGAGGAGAGAAGTACAGTGCCTGTACTCTGAAGGATGGTGATGTTGAGGTTCTGGAGGAGGGAAGTACAGTGCCTGTACTCTGAAGGATGGTGATGTTGAGGTTCTGGAGGAGGAAGTACAGTGCCTGTACTCTGAAGGATGGTGATGTTGAGGTTCTGGAGGGAAGTACAGTGCCTGTACTCTGAAGGATGGTGATGTGGAGGTTCTGGAGGAGGGAAGTACAGTGCCTGTACTCTGAAGGATGGTGACGTGGAGGTTCTGAGGAGGAAGTACAGTGCCTGTACTCTGAAGGATGGTGACGTGGAGGTTCTGAGGAGGAAGTACAGTGCCTGTACTCTGAAGGATGGTGACGTGGAGGTTCTGGAGGAGGGAAGTACAGTGCCTGTACTCTGAAGGATGGTGATGTTGAGGTTCTGGAGGGAAGTACAGTGCCTGTACTCTGAAGGATGGTGATGTTGAGGTTCTGGAGGGGGAAGTACAGTGCCTGTACTCTGAGGATGGTGACTTGAGTTCTGAGGAGGAAGTACAGTGCCTGTACTCTGAAGGATGGTTGTACGTTGGAGGTTCTGGGAGGAGGAAGTTGATCAGTGCCTGTACTCTGAAGGATGGTGATGATGAGGTTCTGGAGGAAGTACAGTGCCTGTACTCTGAAGGATGGTGATGTTGAGTTCTGGATGAGGAAGTACAGTGCCTGTACTCTGAAGGATGGTGATGTTGAGGTTCTGGGTGGAAGTGCAGTGCCTGTACTCTGAAGGATGGTGATGTGAGTTCTGGAGGTAGGAAGTACAGTGCCTGTACTCTAGAGGATGGGTGGATAGTGGTTCTGGAGGTGAAGGTTCGTGCTTGGACTCTCGAAAGCTGGATGATGGTCTGAGGTAGGAAGGACAGTGCCTGTCACTGAAGGATGGGTGATGATGGTTCTGGAGGTGGAGACAGTCCTGTACTCTGAAGGATGGGTGATGTGGTTCTGGAGTAGGAAGTACAGTGCCTGTACTCTGAAGGATGGTGATGTTGAGGTTCTGGAGGTGGGAAGTGCAGTGCCTGTACTCTGAAGGATGGATGGTGTTGTAGTTCTGGAGGTAGGACGTACAGTGCCTGTACTCTGTAGGATGGGTGGTGTGTGTTCTGGAGTGGAAAGTTCTGTGCCGGCACCCGAAGGATGGGTGATGTTGGTTCTGGAGGTAGGAAGGACAGTGCCTGTACTCTGAAGGATGGGTGATGTGGTTCTGGAGGTAGGAAGGACAGTGCTGACTCAGTGAGGCAGTGAGAAGTGCCTGTACTCTGAAGGATGGGTGATGTGGTTCTGGAGGTAGGAAGGACAGTGCCTGTACTCTGAAGGATGGGTGATGTGGTTCTGGAGGTAGGAAGGACAGTGCCTGTACTCTGAAGGATGGGTGATGATGTGGTTCTGGAGGTAGGAAGGACAGTGCCTGTACTCTGAAGGATGGGTGATGTGGTTCTGGAGGTAGGAAGGACAGTGCCTGTACTCTGAAGGATGGGTGATATGGTTCTGGAGGTAGGAAGGACAGTGCCTGTACTCTGAAGGATGGGTGATGTGGTTCTGGAGGTAGGAAGGACAGTGCCTGTACTCTGAAGGATGGGTGATGATGGTTCTGGAGGTAGGAAGGACAGTGCCTGTACTCTGAAGGATGGGTGATGTGGTTCTGGAGGTAGGAAGGACAGTGCTTGTACTCTGAAGGATGGGTGATGTGGTTCTGGAGGTAGGAAGGACAGTGCCTGTACTCTGAAGGATGGGTGATGTGGTTCTGGAGGTAGGAAGGACATGTGCCTGTATCTGAAGGATGGGATGATGTGGTTCTGGAGGTAGGAAGGACAGTGCCTGTACTCTGAAGGATGGGTGATGATGTGGTTCTGGAGGTAGGAAGGACAGTGCCTGTACTCTGAAGGATGGGTGATGTGGTTCTGGAGGTAGGAAGGACAGTGCCTGTACTCTGAAGGATGGGTGATGTGGTTCTGGAGGTAGGAAGGACAGTGCCTGTACTCTGAAGGATGGGTGATGTGGTTCTGGAGGTAGGAAGGACAGTGCCTGTACTCTGAAGGATGGGTGATGTGGTTCTGGAGGTAGGAAGGACAGTGCCTGTACTCTGAAGGATGGGTGATGATGTGGTTCTGGAGGGAAGTATGGTACCTTTGATACAGTGGATACCTTTATTATTCACGTTTCGCTCACAGTTTCCTCTCACACAGAGGGAGACATTATAAGAGGCAGAGGAAAGTGATAAGACATGAAGGAAGGGAGGAAAGGGAGTGAAACCTATGAAGGATTTCGTAAAGTTGAGAGTAATATTTTTCTTCACCTGTGACAGGTGTTAAGACGTTGATTATTCAATAAAAAATATAATGTAGATATATTCGTCTATTAGCGATTAAATAATTTTCATACTGATTGAAATAGATGGCAAGTGTCTGTCAACTGGACACGAGAGAGACTGGAAATAGGTCAAATTATGTTGCTCAGACATAAAATGGAAACTGTCCACTTAGTGACTCCTTTCAAGCAATGAGGAAAATTAAGAGAGCATGACTCGCCCCCGTGGCGCCACTCAGCCTTCCGAAAGAAAAAAAAAACCGCCAAGACGGTGCTGCACCTCATTCAGCCTCTCATTGGCAGAGGCTTCCCCGCGTCCACCAATCAGCGGCGGAAGTGAGGTCGAAGCTTACAGGCGTCGACCAATCAGCGGTGGCCGTGAGTTCTTGGAAGGCAGCTGGGGACCTCAACCATCCTAGACTCTTCAGATGCTTCCAGGTTCCAGCCGGACCTGGAACTGACGCCTAACAGCGCTTGAGACGAACTTTCCCAACATATTTCAGTGCCTCAATAAGTCTTCCAGAGTAAACAAGTGCATATCAGAAACACAATATCGTGGCCGATGGTCCACCATGGTGAAGAAGTGAGTGTATAAAAGTGCAAGAGAAAGCTAGAGAAGGCACCATTAACCATGGCAGCAGAAGTTTCCAGGACTGGAAAGATCGGAGCAGGGATCGTGCTGTTCCTGGTGCTGGCTGTGGTGACGGTGCTAGCTGTGGGCTCAGCCGTGGGCTGGTATGACAACCATGTAAATATGGACCACAACGTGGACCAGCCAGCCCCAGGCTTCAAGCAGAGGGTAAGTCAAATCTTAACTCTCTATTACTACTTTTATATTTTAGATAAAAGGACACAAGTGCAACTAATGACATTTTATTGTGGCAACGTTTCGCTCTCCAGGAACTTTGTCAAGCCGTGAACGAAACGAAACGTTGCCACAATAGTGTCACATTAGCTGCACTTATCTCTTGTTACTAACATATTGTCGGTAATTCTACAAAAAAATATTACTTTCATATTCACTGGGAAGCGCTAAACACATAAGGGTCATGCAGCACCTGGGGAATGGGAGGGAATCTGATCTAATCCACATAGGGAAGGTTAGCTTCAGTTCCTTGAATCAAGAGACCAGCACCAAGATACCTTATTGAAGGGAATTTGCTTTTCACGCAATATTGACTTAATAATGGTTCAGCGTGGACCGAAACGTCGTCATAATCTTAGAGTTGAGAATTGTTCCAGCCACGGTATTGTGGGTTAGTTGTGAATTGTTGTAGTCATGGTATTGTGGGTTAGTTGTGAATTGTTGTAGTCATGGTATTGTGGGTTAGTTGTGAATTGTTGTAGTCATGGTATTGTGGGTTAGTTGTGAATTGTTGTAGTCATGGTATTGTGGGTTAGTTGTGAATTGTTGTAGTCATGGTATTGTGGGTTAGTTGTGAATTGTTGTAGTCATGGTATTGTGGGTTAGTTGTGAATTGTTGTAGTCATGGTATTGTTAGTTAGTTGTGAATTATTGTAGTCATGGTATTGTGGGTTAATTGTGAATTGTTGTAGTCATGGTATTGTGGGTTAGTTGTGAATTGTTGTAGTCATGGTATTGTGGGTTAGTTGTGAATTGTTGTAGCTATGGTATTGTGGGTTGTGAATTGTTGTAGTCATGGTATTGTGGGTTAGTTGTGAATTGTTGTAGCTATGGTATTGTGGGTTGTGAATTGTTGTAGTCATGGTATTGTGGGTTAGTTGTGAATTGTTGTAGTCATGGTATTGTGGGTTAGTTGTGAATTGTTGTAGTCATGGTATTGTGGGTTAGTTGTGAATTGTTGTAGTCATGGTATTGTGGGTTAGTTGTGAATTGTTGTAGTCATGGTATTGTGGGTTAGTTGTGAATTGTTGTAGTCATGGTATTGTGGGTTAGTTGTGAATTGTTGTAGTCATGGTATTGTGGGTTAGTTGTGAATTGTTGTAGTCATGGTATTGTGGGTTAGTTGTGAATTGTTGTAGCCACGGTATTGTGGGTTGTGAATTATTCCATCCAGGGTATTGTGGGTTGTGAATTGTTCCATCCAAGGTACTGTGGGTTGTGAATTGTTCCAGCCAGGGTATTGTGGGTTATTTGTGAATTTTTATAGCCACGGTATTGTGTTTCCAGTACTCAACTTAAGTTCAGTACCAGTGACAATATCACAATTTTCTTTGCAATTGTTTTTGCAAAAATATATTACGATGTTGCACCGGCATGAACTATGGCCAAGAAAATATATGAAAAGTACGAAAAATATAAGTTGGTGATATTAAACACAGGTCTTGTCCAAAGTTTGCTTTGGGAACTTACAAGAGAGCGATAAAGATTATTGTGGGAGTGGATGGGTCACCTTACTCCCACACTGTTGTATTGTGGGTGGGTTACCTTACTCCCACACTTGTACTGGGGGTGTTATCTTGCTCCCACACTGTTGTACTGTGGGTGTTATCTTGCTCCCACACTGTTGTACTGTGGGTGTGGGTGTTATCTTTTTCCCACACTTGTATTGTGGGTGTGAGTGGGTTACCTTACTCCCACTCTTGAATTGTGGGTTTAATCTTACTCCTACACTGTTGTACTGTGGGTGGGCTATCTTACTCCCACTGTTGTATTGTGGGTGTTATCTTACTCCCACATTGTTGTATTGTGGGTGGCGTTATCTCCCTCCCACACTTGTATTGTAGGTGGGTCATCTACATCCATTTGCCCACACCAGTTAACTGATCACTCTAACTTGTTATCTGCAAACAGTAACTAGGTAGCCAGCTGGCTTGCACAATAATATCCTCAGAGGACTGGCTTAGTAAGTCAGGACAACCCAAGAAAAACCATGCAGTGTGGCTTGTTTACAGTGCCGGCCTTAGGTCCTCTTTCCCAAGAGGCCACCCACAACAATAAACTAACATTCAGGCACCTACTTACTGCTAGGTGAACAAGGGCAATAAGTGTAAGGGGACTAACACCTAGGTACCTACTTACTGCTAGGTGAACAATGGCAATAGGTGCAAGGGAACTAACACCCAGGTACTTACTGCTAGGTGAGCAAGGACAATAGGTGTGCAAGGGTACTAACACTTAGGTACCTACTTACTGGTAGGTGAGCAAGGGCAATAGGTGCAAGGGGACTAACACCTAGGAACCTACTTACTGCTAGGTGAGCACGGGCAATAGGTGCAAGGATACTAACACCCAGGTACCTACTTACTGCTAGGTCAACAGGGGCAGGTGGTGTAAGGAAACATGCCCATACGTTACACCTCGCCTAGGGATTGAACCGGTCATTTCTGTTACAAAATTACGCATTTCATTCACGCGGAAGCGCTAAACACGTAGGGAGGTCATACAGCGCCTGACGAAATGTGAGGCAATCAGGTTTAATCCGAGAAAGGGGAAGCTAGCTCCAGTTCCTGGTATCAAGAGCCCTTCGCCGGTATCAAGGCACTCCCCATAGATAATAATAATAATAATAATAATATTATTATTATTATTATTATTTATTATTTATTTACGTTTTCGTTTATATGTCGAGAATGCCTCATCCGCTCGTCTTCAAACTTTCAACATTGGTGTGCCCTACTTAGAAAGAGGTTGGGATTATTAATGGAGTACGTAGGTGCCAATCTGTCATAAAAAAAAATAAGATGGTACTTTTTTTCCCATAAAACAATTTGAGTAGGTTTCTTTAATGAGTAGGCCTCTTTACTGATTGAGTAGGCCTCTTTATTTGATTTAATCTTATGAAAATGACGATAGGTTTGGGTTTGGCTGTGTAGGTGTAAAATTTGCCACATTTATTGAAAAAAATGGAATATTTGTCCGAGTGGTAACTTGGCAATGTCTTATGACGGGTTTCAAATCTTCAATGCTCTAGAAACTTATGCCGCACTCTACACTTTTCCTTTTACATACATGGTGGTAGAGAGGGTGTTCTGAGAAACACTATATTATATACTAGACACAGTACACAAAAATTTGTATATACACCAAAACCTTTATGCATATATGTAAAGTGGGACCTCGGTGTCTGAACTTAATTGGTTGTTAGGTGGTGTCTGAGCTGAGAAAAAGTTCAGTGTCTGAATCAATAGTATTTCCCATTGAAATTCATGTAAATGTAATTAATTGTTTCTGGGGCACAGAAAATTACCCCCCCCCCAATAAAAAAAAGCCCACAATATACTGTAATAATTTTTCATGCTATTAAAAACTTATATAATTAATATAACACCTGTTAATAAAATAAATGAAGAGAGAAACCATAACTTTATTGAGTTGAGTGGCAGAGGTGGAAGTTGTAGAGGGAGAGTCTACTGTGTGGAGGGGCAGTCACATAAACATTCCCTAACTTCACCTCTGAAGTGATGTGGTCTAGTTTCTGTCTCTAACAATGGAAGATTCTGGGCACTCAGAACTGGCAGGTGCATTAGTTGTTTTTTCTGTTTTGAAAGGAATCTGTCCAGTATGGTTTGTGTCTGCCTAACCTTCATAATCTTCCTAAAGTGTTCAAGCACATTATCACTGAAAGAATTAATCCTGTGGATCACCAATGCAATGTCAGGGCGCCCTTTCTCCACTAGGCTCTTCGTTTTTGACCAATAATAAAAAACTCTCCAAGTTCATCAGTGGGAATGTTGGTCACTGCGAACCTTCTCATCATTCAGTGAAGACAATTAATTTGCCAGTTCCTCTTCCTGCTCGTTGAGAAGATCTCGGAGATCTTCTGTTTTGAGTTCCCTGCTGTGCACATTCACCTGGTTCATCTATAACCCCAAAGGTTGGGGAACCGGGGTAAATTACCCCAAATGGGGTAAAAATTAAAATCTCGGGGGGGGGGGGGGTAATGAAGGCTCAGTAAACATAAATAAAACTGCAAAAGATTTATTATATAATGAGTGAGGAAAATCATGTTGCTTTATGGCGTATAATACATATTTTTTCAGCTCGTATGACTGTATTTTCCATACAAATGGATTAAGTAAACTATTTTAAACTTGAATGCTGTTTGTGTTTCCCGGAGTCTGCGGACTTTAAGTTTACTGGGTTATTTGTGTATTGTTCCAGTCACGGTATTGTGCCTTTTTTTTTTTATTTCTAGTGGGGTAATTTTGCTGTACACAAATTTGTTTTGCGATAATACGCAAAAAAGTTGGCCACCCTCTGCATAGACCCACCGAAGATGATTTCCAGGACCACTGGATCCACCTCAGAGTCTCTGCTTGCCACAGTCAGGCCACAACTTCCTCCAAGCAGAGTTAATTGTCCTTTGGGAAACATCTACCAAGGCTGACAAGTTAGGTATCTTGATTATGTCAAGCCGTTACGGCTTGACAAAGCTCCTGGAGAGCGAAACGTCGCCACAATAAAAGATCACGTTAGTTGCACTTGTGTCCTTTTAACACATTGTCGGTAATTCTACCAACATTATTACAGAAATACGTTCAAAGACCGGGTCAATTTTTCTGAACATCCGGTTTGTCCGAGGTGCGGTAGGTTCAAACACCGAGGTTCCAATTATTATTATTATCAAAAAGAAGCGCTAAACTCCGAGGTTCCAATGTATGTTAGTTACCATTTTGTCCTAGGCACATGTCGATTAGACACTAGGCCTGTTGTATGTGTATGTATGTATAATATATATATATATATATATAAAAGCTTTCAAACATTTCCATATGTACATTTCTTTATATATTGGAATTTTTAAGTAACTTAAATATTATATGTTTAGGAGAGCGCTAAGCCCGAATGGGTCTTACGGCGCTCAGTATTTTAAATATACTTTTGAAGTTTATATAAACTTATAAACAAGAGTTATTTGACCCTACACCCCTTCCAGCTGGTACACCACTGTCCCAGAACGGTACGTAACCGGTTCACTGTTATCATGGGAAGCACTAAAGCTGTAGGGAAGCACACAGCACCAGGAGAATGGGAGGTAATGAGGTTTCTTTGGATCAAATTTGCTTTGCTTTATTAGGCTTCAATTATTATTATAATCAGAACTAAGCGTTAAACCATTAGGCTTCCAGCCTATGTACTACTGCTTACTTGAACCTGCCTAGCATGGGCCAGTAGGCCCGCTGCAGTGTTCCTTTATATTCTAAAATATTATAATCAAAACTAAGCTCTAAACCCATAAGGGTATGTTCTAAAATAGTGATTAAAGCTCTGTGTATCGATGATACCTCTGTATATACCCTCTCTTGGATCAAGAGTCCTTTCTCAGATTTATGTCTAGGTCAGCTTCATATACGAGGTAGGTATAATGTTTGTCAGGAAACAGGACAAGTGTTTCCTGACGCGGGTCTCAGTCATATGAAGATCCAGGCTTTCCACTGGCTTACCCACTCCACCTCTTTAAAAAATCATGGTTATGATTATAACCATTAAAGTAGTTGGTTGTTTTGTTGATATACGAGGTAAACAAACTACTGAACTGCATATACTCTGGAACAAGTTGCTGGTTGTAATATCAGTTTTGTATTCAGTATTGGCCATTTTTAACTTCGTATTTTACCTATTTTCAACTTTATTCACATTATATTATTCTCTCAGGATTCATCTCTCTCCCTTTGTCTCTAGCAGTCTCTCGCTGTCTCTAGCAGTCTCTCGCCTTCTCTCTCTAGCAATCTCTCACTCATGTTAGCATCTGGAGTTTGTGAGTTGGTCCTTAATTTTAGCTGTGCTGCTCCTGTCTCCAGCTGTGATTGTGGGAGGGGTAGGTAGGAGGGGGGGTTGCTTGTTTTGAGTGTGTGTGTACTCACCTATTTGTGGTTGCAGGGGTCGATTCATAGCTCCTGGCCCCGCCTCTTCACTGATTGCTACTAAGTTCTCTCTCTCCCTGCTCCATGAGCTTTATCAAACCCCGTCTTAAAACTATGTATGGTTCCTGCCTCCACTACGTCACTTTCCGGGCTATTCCACTTCCTGACAACTCTATGACTGAAGAAATACTTCCTAACATCCCTTTGACTCATAGGAGTCTTCAACTTCCAATTGTGACCCCTTGTTTCTGTGTCCCATCTCTGGAACATCTTGTCTCTGTCCACATTATCTAGTTCTCGCAGTATTTTATATGTCGTTATCATGTCTCCCCTAACCCTCCTGTCCTCCAGTGTCGTCAGGCCGATTTCCCGTAACCTTTCTTCGTAGGACAATCCCCTTAGCTCTGGGACTAAGTCTTGTTGCAAACTTTTGCACACGTGCTTGACCAGGTGTGGGTTCCAAACTGTTGCTGCATACTCCAGTATGGGCCTGACGTATATGGTGTACAGAGTCTTGAACGATTCCTTAGTGAGGTATCGGAACGCTATTCTTAGGTTTGCCAGACGCCCGTATGCTGCAGCAGTTATCTGATTGATGTGTGCCTCAGGAGATGTGCTCGGTATTATACTCACCCCAAGATCTTTTTCCTTGAGTGAAGTTTGCAGTCTTTGGCCACCTAGCCTATACTCTGTCTGCGGTCTTCTTTGCCCTTCCCCGCTCTTCATGACTTTGCATTTGGCTGGGTTAAATTCAAGGAGCCAGTTACTGGACTAGGCTTGTAGCCTGTCCAGGTCTCTTTGTAGTCCTGCCTGATCCTCGACTGATTTAATTCTTCTCATTTTCACATCATCTGCAAACAGGGACACTTCTGAGTCTATCCCTTCCGTTATGTCATTCACATATACCAAAAACAGCACAGGTTCTAGGACTGACCCCTGTGGAACCCCGCTCGCCACAGGTGCCCACTCTGACACCTCGTCACGTACCATGACTCGTGCCTCCCTGTCAGATATTCTCTGATCCATTGCAGTGCCTTTCCTGTTACATGTGCCTGATCCTTTAGCTTTCGCATTAACCTCTTGTGAGTAACTGTCGAAGGCCTTCTTGCAGTCCAAGAAAATGCAGTCTATCCACCCCTCTCTCTCGTGTCTTACTTCTGTTACCTTGTCATAAAACTCCAGTAGGTTTGTGACAGGATTTTTCTTCCCTGAAACCGTGCTGGTTGTCGTTTATAAGCTCGTCTTTCTAGGTGCTCCACCGCTCTCCTCCTGATGATCTTCTCCATGACTCTGCATACTATACACGTTAGTGACACAGGTCTTTGGTTTAATGCCTCGTGTCTGTCTCCTTTCTTAAAAATTTGGACTACATTTGCCATCTTCCGCATCTCAGGTAGTTACCCAGTTTTGGTTGTGTGTGTGTGTACTCACCCAATTGTGGTTGCAGGGGTCGAGACTAAGCTCCTGGCCCCGCCTCTTAGCTGTCCGCTACTGGGTCTCTGCTCTCCCTGCTCCATGGGCTTTATCATACCTTGTCTTAAATGGAAATAAGTCTCTGTCTGACTTTTTTGGGTTATCCTAGGTTCTCTACACATATGCTGCTATGTATGATAATGTATGTAAATGTATTTGTGTATACCTGAATAAACAAACTTACTTATGTATGGTTCCCGCCTCCACTATATCGTTTGCTAGACTATTCCACTTCCTAACTACTCTATGGCTAAAGAATTGCTTCCTAACATCCCTTTGACTCATCTGAGTCTTCAGCTTCCAGTTGTGTCCCCTTGTTTCTGTGTTCCCTCTCTGGAACATCCTGTCACTATCTACCTTGTCGATTCCCCGCAGTATTTTGTATGTCGTTATCATGTCTCCTCTAACCCTTCTGTCCTCCAGTGTTGTTAGTCCTATTTCCCTCAACCTTTCTTCATAGGGCAGTCCCCTGAGTTGTGGAACTAGCCTTGTCGCAAACCTTTGCACTTTCTCTAATTTCTTGACATGTTTGACCAGGTGTGGGTTCCAGACTGGTGCTGCATACTCTAGTATGGGCCTGACGTACACGGTGTACAGTGTCTTGAACGATTCCTTTTTAAGGTAACGGAACGCTAATCTTAGGTTTGCCAGTCGCCCATATGCTGCCGCGGTTATCTGGTTGATGTGTGTTTCCGGAGACGTGCTTGGCGTTATACTCACCCCAAGGTCTTTCTCCTTTGATGAGGCTTGTAGCCTATGTCCACCTAGCCTGTACTCTGTCAGCGGTCGTGTGTGTGTTTGTTTTGGTGAGGGTATGTACTCACCTAGTTGTGGTTGCAGTGGCCGAATCACAGCTCCTGGCCCCGCCTCTTCACTAGACGCTACTAAGCTGTTTTTTTGTGAGTGGGTGTATGTGTGCGTGTTTTACCTATATGTGTGGCTACACGAGTGGAGTCTTAGCTCCTGGCCCCGCCTTTCATCTTGCCATTTGTCGGATTCATCCTTAGCATCGTGGGCCCTGTCGTGCCTACTTGTAAGTATAATATTATTTCTACAAGTACAAGGTATTACAGGCCTAGCTGACATCAATGATGTACTCTTGTATAGAAAGCCGCTTGTTATGCAGAGCATTTCGGGCAAATTAGGTCAGTTTTGTCCCAGGATGCGACCCACACCAGTACACTAACACCCAGGCACCCATTTTATACTGATGGGTGAACATGGACAACAGGTGTCTTAGGAAACCCGTCCTAATGTTTTTCAGCCGTGCCGGGGATTCGATCTCCGGACCTCAGTGTATGAAGTGAGTGCATTAGCAATCGAGCTACGGACACCATCATAATTTCACTTCCTGATCCACCTGAGAAATTTCCCGACATCCTCATGGCTTAACTGTCTGCCTCGAATACCAAGTTCCCCACCTCTCATATAGCCTATTTCTGTCTACCTTATCATTCCCCCCGAGTATTTTCACTGTTAGTCTCTGGATCTTGTGTGTGTCGTTAGATTCAATTTAGATAAAGTCTCTCCAAAGCTCTTACACATTGTGAACGTTAGATTAAAGCACTGAACTTGCGAGTCAAAGCGTATTGGACGAAATTTTGATACGAGGAAGATTAGAGCTGGTGTTCTAGATCAATCATGGGGGAACGTTAAACCCGTAGGGATTATACAGTGCTTAATGGGGGGAATGGAAAGCATTTAGGCTTTAATCAGGGAATTGGAGCACAAATCCAATTCCCTAGGTCAAGAGCTCCTCACCAGCATCAAGGAACCTCCCTTGAGGGGTCTAGATCAAGAGCCCCTCACCAAGGCTCTTGCTCTAGGTGTCTAGGGTGTTAAGTATGGGCTCCAAGCTGTAGACGATTCTCGGTTCTAGTGTATTTTCTAAATTAAGTTTAAAGACTAGATCTGGTCTAGTGTCCAACATTGATAGTTATGGTTTCACGTTTGCTGAAGTTTCCCCAAAGTAATTAGGATATTGTAAATATTCTAAACTAAAATGAGGATATTGGGTTTAAAAAATCGTAAGTGAAAGCGCCTTATTTGATGAATTTTAATGAATTATAATATTTTATAGTGAATAACCAAGGCACGCTGGGAAGGAGTGAATAATTTACAATCACTAAGAAGATGCAACAATTTCCTTCAGCTTAATGAGAAATTATCCAGGGATGTCTTCAGTTAAGGAAATAACCATCCATTATTCATTCTATCTTTCCCAATTTTCCATTTCAGTTTGTTACCAGGTTTCCCTATTAAGATTTCTATCGTCAGTTTTCTGTTTATGGGGAAGCGCTGAACCAGTACCTGTCAAGGTTTTAAAATAAATGTTTGTCCTGCAGGCGTTGCAAGCCTATGTAACACTGCAATAAAACCTTTACACTTTGCATTTAGAGTAAGAGCGATCAACCTTCCATTATAACTAACTCTAAATGACCCTTAATTGGTTACGAATACCAGGGTACATATTTATTGTTGAAAATGGTATATAATACGGACAACTTGATAAGACGTATGCAACATTTGGGTAGCTATTGTTGAAACTTTTAGCCTACACAGTAGGTTTCAGTCAAATGAAGATTACAATCTTCATTTCACCATTATACTTGCTGTCCCTTTTTGACGAAGCCTACAGTGTAGGCGAAAAGTTTCAATAAAGATACCTAATTGTTGCACATGTCTCCATTACCTATTTATTGCTGGGCGTGTCAGCAAGTGTAGACACTAGGTATTCGTCAACCCCGGGATTAAGCTTGACCTGTTAGGTACACCGTTCCTTTGAGTAGCAGCACTGAGTAGCCTGGTTACCTAACACCAGGTTTGCACCCGCTAAAATAAATTGGACAATCTGAAAATAGACTGCCACCCGAGTTTTAGTATTTGCAAGCCTAGTAATTACCTACTTGCAGCAATGAGCAAAGCTATGCTCACGGTATTTTTTTTTTTTTTCAAACTTCTGATTGAAGCATTTTACGTTCGATTCAATTTATCTACCATACTAAAAGCTAAGACCCCGTAAACATCTATTACAGGTACTAAATGAATCGTATCTTCGGTGGATGTCAGTGTATTATTCAGGAGAACCCAGCCAGTCTTGCATTAGACACAGTGTTAGTCGACTGTTGTGGGTCGCATCCGGGGACATTGACCACGAAATAATTTCCCATTAACATAGTATGGTGGAATACTTTGGCATATGCAAGATACTGTACATAGGAAAGACTAACTTCTCCGGACTAGGTCGTGAACCCCGGTCCTTCCTAAAATATTTTAGTATGTAAAGCTAACCGGTACAGGTTAAAGCACAGCAAGACCTAGGGAAGTTATCACCAATGGAGTTCTACGGATGAGCTAAAGTTTCTGTACAAGTAGTTTTGAAAGCGTACAGAGGACTGAAATTAGCGAAGAGCACCCATGAATTAATTATAAACAAATTTTATTTCATTGCATTTATACATAGATATTTGTAGTTACAGTCAAACTGAAGTGCAAGGAGAGCCACTGACATGCCATGGTGAAGTGCAAGGAGAGCCACTGACATGCCATGGTGAAGTGCAAGGAGAGCCACTGACATGCCATGGTGAAGTGCAAGGAGAGCCACTGACATGCCATGGTGAAGTGCAAGGAGAGACTGCTGCAGACGGGACATGCCCATGGTGAAGTGGCAAGGAAGTGCAGGGAGAGCCACTGACATGCCATGGTGAAGTGCAAGAGAGCCACTGACATGCCATGGTGAAGTGCAAGGAGAGCCACTGACATGCCATGGTGAAGGAAGGAAGTGCAAGGAGGAGACCACTGACATGCCATGGTGAAGTGCAAGGAGAGCCACTGACATGCCATGGTGAAGTGCAAGGAGAGCCACTGACATGCCATGGTGAAGTGCAAGGAGAGCCACTGACATGCCATGGCATTAGGGGCAGCTTAATCTAATGACAGACTATGTACATAATATTAGAGAAATTGATTGGAGTTTATTCTAGTTATATATTTGTTCAAATTACAATATGATATTACATTGTAAAAATTGAGATTATCTTAAGGAAAATATCTGAGCATTTTTGAAAGTAATTTATAGTAAGAGTATTTAGTTTAGGGTGAGTAGGTTATAATCAAAGCGCTAAACCGACAAGGGTCATGCAGGACTGCAAATAGTGTCGGGTCTACAAACAGCTAGTTGGAAAGGGGATCAGAGTTGAGGGAAGAAAAGGGCTGGAAGGGACGCTGAAGGCTATATGTCAAAGTTGTGTAGTAAAGCAGTTGCTGACAAGAAGTCAAAAAGTGAGCTTAAGTCAGTCAGCTCCGTCAGCAAGATAAAGTGGTAGAGCGGCGGTGAAGGTCAAGTCTGAGAGTGAGCTGCTGGTAAACCGGACAAACCCCAAGAAAGTGATGAACCGAAATTTACGACAAACTTTAGAGAAGGAATTAATGAAAATTTCTATAAATGTCACAATTACACAAAGTTGTGAACATAGCAAGTTAAAGCCTCTACTAGACGTTCGCCAAATTCATAGGTCATACAGTGCCTAGGGGAATTTACTGTTTAAGGGATATCAGCAGATCCAATCATTTATCAAGTTTAGATTTCCAGCATAACCTTATTAGAATTCACATCTTATTAAAACTAAAGGAACTAAACCCTAAAGGATCGTACAATGCTGCAGGATTGTCCAGCAGTCAATAAGTAATCTAATACGTAGTCTACCACTAATTGCTCCAGATTTAGACCATGAGAAGTGTGCTGTAGCAGGAGGCAGTTCTCAACACTAAGAAGCCACTTCAAGATACAATAAACGTTAAGTGAAAATGAGGATGGTACGTGTCGAAAATTCATAATTTTCCTGTAATTTGTGTAAGAATTTATGGGGATAATGCTTATCTGAAATTATGTAGGCGTGTATCTTCAGTGACAAAGAATGTCTGAGAACTAATATTCCCGTATTTCCATATATTCTGCAGAGTTTCATAAGTAAAGCAGTTTAGAGGAAATTTATATTCCAATAATGAAAATTTAGTACACGTCTGGAGTGTTACTAAATTTAAAAGATGTATTGGTAGACAAGAGGAAAAATGGCGGAACGTAAACATTAACGGGGAAGTGTTGCAGAACTTCATCGTGAGGTAATGTAAGCGGATGAAGAGTATCTGCAGTAATTGGGCGGAACAAGAGAATAGGAATTTGGAAGGGTTCGATACAGTTATGTGGTCGTAAGGCTGATAATGAAGATAATACTAGACTGTTATTGGACATGTTAATCATCGCCGGCAAATGCAACAATTTAGTCTGAAGTGGTATTAACCCACCAAATTGGTAAGGGATCTAGTATTCAATATTTTGAAAACCTGCTTGCTAGGGAGGTTTTAGGATTATCACAAATTTATGGTCTGCATTTATGTACTAAAGTTGTGAAATTTTTAGAAGATATCAAAATTTTAAAAGAATTTTGTATAAATTTAAACCGTGAACCAAAAAGTTTTATTTTTCAACAACAGTCTAAAACCAAAGTTAATACAGCCAAAGTTTAGATTATAATCATGGAGGATTATACAGTGCCTGTGGGGGAAGGGTGGAGGGTATTCAGTCATTTATTTAAAGGAACTGGAGCACAGATCCAGAGCCCCTCACCAGCGTTAAGGAGCGTCCCTCTAGGGAGGTTCCTTAAGACCCCACCTGTCTCCCAGGTGGAACCATAGCAATAAGTGAGCTGTTAAGGAGGTGCCAGAGTTATTAGGCGAAATGTTAGTTCAGGATTGTACTAGAGATTCACCCACAATTTCTCATAGAATGAGAAGTCAAACAAGAGTATTTTAAGAAGTCTTAGGAGGATTATAGGCACGAGGAGCATTAAACCTGTAGGAATCTCAGAGCCAATGAGACAGCAGGTTCAGTTCCTGATGGTGGGGGGGGGGGGGTGAAAGGAAGAGTGAAGGAGCTTTCCTCTCACGTCCAGCCCAACTGCCATATTTTGGATTACTTTTAAGATTTTGGGTCAACAAATAACCCACACATAAGAGACCGAACTTTTTTTTGAAGTTTCGATCAGACCGAGCGAGTAAAGGGTCAAAGTCGATCGAAACGTTCCGGTCCCCTATATGCGGGTTATTAAGAGTATTCCCCCCCCCCTCCCCAGTCACGGTATTTACAAATTTACTGGTAAAGTTTACTAAATCCGTAGGATTGCGTGCGTGTGGGGGGGAATTTAAAGGCATTAAGGCTAAATTCAGGTAACGAACACTGATCTAATTTTATCAAGAACCCTCACCAACAAATGAACCTCCATGGGAGGGGGGAGAGATAAAACTAGGTGGGCTAACAATACTAGTTACCCACAATAACGCAAGTTTAATTAACTTGCATAAAAGTAGGGTGAACACTCAGGAATTTAGTAGAACTTACCAAAGTTAGTAGTGAATTTTAAATAGAAAAAAAAACTTCTGGGAAGAACTAAAAATTAGGTCTCTGGCACAGATGTAGCCATGAAGTGGTAGGTGCAGTGTTAATCTCCAGAACAAGATCTTTGGCGAATTGATTATACTGAAGAAAGTTTTTGAAATAGATTTTATTGATATCACAGTATTTAAGAGTACACGGTTCAAGACCATTATCTTTTGTACATTAGTAGACTACTGTACTATGCAGTAAAGTAATAAAATTTAATTGAAAAGATTAAAAAGAAATTTAAAAATTAATGTTAATTAAAAATCATAGCCCTAAAAATCTTAGTGGCTTTCAGAAGGGTTTTCACCCCGTAGTCTTGCCCAGTAGTGCGTGTCTGGAGAAGTGGCTTTCTAGCCACTAGGGTCATGCTAAGAGCTGAACCTATTTATTCAGTTTAAGTTTGGAGTAATCCAACCCGAAGACGGACGAATCCTTCAGCCTCTCATACCTGGGAATAGAGTATGAAAAAAAAAATTCTTAAGTGAGCGAGGTTAAGATGTACATAAATAATTTGTACAGACAGGTAGGACAAAGTTTCGGCCTGACATTATTTAACAAGTTGAGAGTTAACTGATGTAAACAGTGTTGTGAAAATTTATGCATTATGGTCAGGATCACTGCAAAAAGACAGACGCAGAATTATAAAGTTAACTCACGTGCTTCCAGGAACTTTGCAACAAGCACGGACGCACAGCAGTACAAGCAGGAGTGCAATCACAAGCAAGATCAACGTACATATCATGCTAATTATATTAAACACTGACCCTGGAGCCTCGTGTAGGGGATAATAAACATCCTTGTCAAGGGAATCATTCGAGTGTAGAGGAGAGGGAGAGCCTTGTAACTCCATGCCAGTTGTTGTTGTCCTTGTAAAAGAATTCCCGTAACTTAACGTATGGTTTGGCGATGGTATTCTAAACACATCGAGGAATATCACAATAGCCATCGTCGCCAATATTGAAAGTAAATTAGACTGAATTCCACTTCCAATGCAACAAGAGAACACGTGATTAAGGCAGCTGGGACTTGACTAGCCTCCAACCACTCTAGCTGACATTAAAACACCTTTGCTTCATGACGTTTTGAAAGAAATGAACCTTGAAACAGTTTCAAACTCGGGGTTTAAAGCATATCGACTACACTAGGGTCATTAAGGCTGCACGTCACTTTTCTACAGCAAGACAAAAATACTTTTAATTTCTAAAATAGGGATTTAGGTAATCCCTCAGCATATATACGCCGAGAAATACGCTTCTCAATGTATATATCTTGTGTTCGTGTGAAACTGATGACTTTATAACTGGTCAGGATAGACAAACATCGTTAAATTATCGTCTCTGAAGTGTAGGTTAATAATTAAGAGGCATATAGGTCGCCACATGATCCGAGAAAGATATCCCCATATTGTATTAGCTCAGCCTCCTCTGCCTCAATGCATGCTATAAGAAAATTGGAAGATGAGTCATAAAATTGAAATGCAGTGGAATATGCATTTGTGTGCGTATATATGCATGTATATTTGTGTATTTACATATGTAATTTTTTGTTTGTGTGAGCAGATGTATAAGTTTTCGCATGTATATATATATATATATATATATATATATATATATATATATATATATATATATATAATAATTCAAAATTAATGTCAATGTAATGTATATTAATATATATATATATATATATATATATATATATATATATATATATATATATATATATATATATATATATATATATATATATATATATATGAGTACATGTACTCACATACACACACGGGGAAAGGAGCTATGAATCAACCACTGCAACCACAATTAGGTGAGCACATACACACACACACAGCGACCAGTGAAGAGGCGTAGCCAGGAGCTATGACTCGACCCCTGCAACCACAATTAGGTGAGTACACAAACACACACACCAATGAAGTGAATGTACTTATGGACACGAGAAAGGACATAGTGGACACGGCAGGACATGGACAAACGTAAGGGAACATTACTTCCTCTATTTCCTCACTTCCTCCCTCCCACTTCTTCCCCAATTTTCTTATCCCTCCCACTTTATCTCCCCCACTTCTCCCACTTCCTCCTTGAAGTTGAAATCGAGGGAACAGCGAATTAAGAGGAAGTTTTAATGTGTGTTAATGGTGGTGTTTTTTTTTTTTTTTTTTTGCATAAGACATTGTTGAAGGTGAGGAGTGATGTCTCTGTCTGTCTGTCTGTCTGTCTGTCTCTCTCTCTCTCTCTCTCTCTCTCTCTCTCTCTCTCTCTCTCTCTCTCTCTCTCTCTCTCTCTCTCTCTCTCTCGTATCGCACACGGAATGAGAAATTCCTCTCTTCTGTTCTCATTAAGAAGAGTGATGGGAGAGACCTGACTTTCTACTCACTACACACACATACACACACACACACACACACACACACATACACACACACACACACATACACATACACACAAAGAGACCTAGACAGGCTACAAGCCTGGTCCAGTAACTGGCTCCTTGAATTTAACCCTGCCAAATGTAAAGTCATGAAGATCGGGGAAGGGCAAAGAAGACCGCAGACAGAGTATAGTCTAGGTGGCCAAAGACTGCAAACCTCACTCAAGGAAAAAGATCTTGGGGTGAGTATTTTAACCCTGCCAAATGTAAAGTCATGAAGATCGGGGAAGGGCAAAGAAGACCGCAGACAGAGTATAGTCTAGGTGGCCAAAGACTGCAAACCTCACTCAAGGAAAAAGATCTTGGGGTGAGTATAATACCGAGCACATCTCCTGAGGCACACATCAATCAGATAACTGCTGCAGCATACGGGCGTCTGGCAAACCTAAGAATAGCGTTCCAATACCTTACTAGGGAATCGTTCAAGACTCTGTACACTATATACGTCAGGCCCATACTGGAGTATGCAGCACCAGTTTGGAACCCACACCTGGTCAAGCACGTCAAGAAATTAGAGAAAGTGCAAAGGTTTGCAACAAGACTAGTCCCAGAGCTAAGGGGATTGTCCTACGAAGAAAGGTTACGGGAAATCGGTCTGACGACACTAGAGGACAGGAGGGTTAGGGGAGACATGATAACGACATATAAAATACTGCGAGGACTAGATAAGGTGGACAGAGACAAGATGTTCCAGAGAGGGGACACAGAAACAAGGGGTCACAATTGGAAGTTGAAGACTCCTATGAGTCAAAAGGATGTTAGGAAGTATTTCTTCAGTCATAGAGTTGTCAGGAAGTGGAATAGCCTAGAAAGTGACGTAGTGGAGGCAGGAACCACACATAGTTTTAAGACGAGGTTTGATAAAGCTCATGGAGCTGGGAGAGGACCTATTAGCAATCAGTGAAGAGGCGGGGCCAGGAGCTATGACTCGACCCCTGCAGCCACAAATTTGTGAGTACACACACACACACAACTAACACACACACACCAGCAGGAGTGTACGTGTTTATACTCACTGAGTTGTGTTTCCAAGGGATCGAGATTCAGCTCCTGTCCCCGCCTCCCAGTCCACTTTGGCATCACTAATTTTTGGTCTCGCTCGCCTTATCTGGTCTTGAAGCTGTGTATTGTATTTGCCTCATCCAAGCCATTCCACTTTCCAACCAGCCTGAGACTAAAGAAATACTTCCTTACATCCTTATGACTCATCTGTCTTCAAATATGTCCCTTTGATCCTGGTCCTCTTAACTGTGTTCCTTTGATCCTGGTCCTCTTAACTGTGTCCTTTTGATCCTGGTCCTCTTAACTGTGTCCCCTTGATTCTGGTCCTCTTAACTGTGTCCCCTTGATCTTGGTCCTCTTAACTGTGCCCCCTTGATCCTGGTCCTCTTAATTGTGTCCCCTTGATCCTGGTCCTCTTAACTTTTTTTTTTTATATTTTATTAAAACTACAAAATACAAAACATGACATATATATTACCATGTACATAATAGCCTGCATCTAAGCCAAAAACTGCATCTTGTAACTTCCCTACACCAAAATCACCTTATCATAAAAATATTACAAAACACAACAAGATTCCTATCATTCGCCAGAACAGACAAATATATACAAAAACCAACCTGTAATTCTACGTATACACTGCTAGACTCACCTAAAAAACTACAAGCTCTTCCAATAACATCACCATTCCACCAATGTGCAATCACTTAAGTTTAAGGTCATAAGACAAAACATGCTACCCCAATGCAACAAACACACGTAATATGACAAACTTGAGACATATAACACATAAAACGTATATGTAATAATATATATACTCCCATGCTGGATTACATTAAACACAATATACTTGATAACAACCTTTCCATCCTCATCCCCTTAAAAATACTTCACCATGCATCCATATACACAAAAGTATAATGTCCCAAAGGATAAACATTAAAAGCTTAACACTTCCAATATACAATCCAGCACCCACCCCCCCTTGGAAAACAATCCCATATACAACTAAATATGGAGTATTGACCCACACACACAAACCCTGACAAAAATTTCTTTATATAATACTCTGCAACTACAGGTAACAGAAACCAAAGAACACATTTCTTGAACGACCTTTCACAGAAGGCCATGAATTGCAACCTACAGTGCACACGATACCTATATACACATACATAAAATTTTCAAAAGATGAACATGAAGAGCTAAACACTACCTTAATACAACCAAAATAACCCAACACTCCACACCCCCCCCCCTTGAAAAACAACCCCATATACAGCTAAATATGTTATTATGATCCACACACCCACACTATACGTTAAAAAAAAAAATAATTTTCATATAAAACATTCTGCATTACATCGCAAGACTCAGGTAACACAATCCACTAACACCTTTCAATAACGACCGTACACATAAGGCCATAAATAAAAGATGACAATCAATTTTTCAGCACAAAAACAGTAATCAATCCCACCAGGATTTCTGTAACCAACCAAAAACTTATGGCACTCTAATCTCCCACCATTCTTTTGGGTACCTCAGAGGTCCTGAACCCCCTCACACAATGTCAAATCACCACACCTCTTTAAGCCCAATAATAACTCACATACCTTAACTTACGCAACCAATTGGTCCTCTTAACTGTGTACCCTTGATCCTGGCCCTCTTAACTGTGTCCCCTTGATCTTGGCCCTCTTAACGGTGCCCCCTTGATCCTGGTCCTCTTAACTGTGTCCCCTTGTTCTTGGCCCTCTTAATTATTATAATTATTATTTTTTTATTACTTTTATTAAACAGTTTGTCCCTTCTGCATTAATAATTCCTCTTTAATATTTTGCATGTAGTAATCATGTCCCACTTGTCCATCTCTCCAACTTCTTCAAGCTCTCCTCATTGTGCTTTTCTCTCAGTTCTTGTACTAGTCTGGTTGTAAACCTTTGTACCTTTACGAGTTTCTTCACGTGCTTGACCAGGTGTGGGCTCCATGTTGGGGGTGAATACTCAGTGACTGGCCTAACATATGTCGTGTATAAGGTTCTAAAATAACAAAAAAAGGCTCAATACCGTGACTGGAACAATACACACACAACCTGCGGGTTGGGTGTGTATTGTGTATTGCGGGTTGTGTGTGTATAAGGTTCTAAAGGATGCTTTATTCGATTGTCTGAATGCTATTCCGAGGTTTGCTAATTTTGCATATGCCCTGATGAACTGTACGCAAGGGTTCTAAAGGAATGTAAAGAGGAGCTTAGCAAACCTTTGGCTAATCTTTTCAACGTATCACTACAAACTTGCATAGTGCCAGATAAGTGGAAAATGGCAAATGTGATGCCTATTTTCAAAGCAGGTGACAGGTCCTTAGCTTCGAACTATAGACCAATAAGCCTAACCTACATAGTGGGAAAATTTATGGAATCAATAGTTGCCGAGGAAATTCGTAGCCATTTTGAAAGGCATAAATTGATCAACGAATCTCAGCACGGTTTTACAAAAGGGCGTTCCTGTCATACGAAATTATTAACTTTTTTCACTAAGGTATTTGAGGAGGTAGATCGTGGTAATCAATATGATGTTGTGTATATGGACTTCAGTAAGGCTTTTGATAGAGTCCCATATCAGAGACTATTGAGGAAAATTAAGGCACACGGAATAGGAGGAGAATTTTTTTTCCTGGATAGAGGCATCTGCGAACAGGGACACTTCTGAGTGTATCCCTTCCATCATGTCATTCACATATACCAAAAATAGCACTGGTCCTAGGACTGACCCCTGTGGGACCCCGCTCGTCACAGGCGCCCACTGTGATACCTCATCACGTACCATGACTCATTGTTGCCTCCCTGTCAGGTATTCTCTGATCCATTGCAGTGCCCTTCCTGTTATACGTGCCTGATCCTCTAGCTTCTGCACTAATCTCTTGTGAGGAACTGTATCGAAGGCCTTCTTGCAGTCCAAGAAAATGCAGTCAACCCACCCTTCTCTCTCGTGTCTTCTGTTACCTTGTGTGTGTGTGTGTGTGTGTGTGTGTGTGTGTGTGTGTGTGTGTGTGTGTGTCTGTCTGTGTCTGTGAACTCACCTATTTGTACTCGCCTATTTGTGGTTGCAGGGATCGATACATAGCTCCTGGCCCCGCCTCTTCACTGATCGCTACTAGGTCTTCTCTCTCCCTGTTCCATGAGCTTTTTCATACCTCGTCTTAAAACTATGTATGGTTCCTGCCTCCACTACATCCCTTGCCAGACTATTCCACTTCCCAACAACTATATGACTAAAGAAATACTTCCTAACATCTCTTTGACTCATCTGAGTCCTCAACTTCCAATTGTGACCCCTTGTTTCTGTGTGCGTGCGTGTATGTACTCACCTAGTTGTGGTTGCATGGGTCGAGTCACAGCTCCTGTATGTGTGTGTGTGTGTGTGTATGTGTGTAGAGTACACGCTCTGGCTGACACCATTGTAATGTCTCAGACGTCGATGAAGTCAGCGGGAAGGTCACAGGTTGTCCTGTCTTCCTGACATGTTATGTGTCACTATCTGCTCCTGTTGCTGGTCTGTTGCTGGCCTGCTGTGGTCTGCTGGGGCCTGCTGCTGTCTACTGCTGGCCTACTGTGGTTTACTGTAGTCTCCTTTCATTATATGTTACTAACAAAATATTCTTCCCTAAGACACGTGTCTTACCCTTAATTAAACCAGGTATCCTAGCCTTAGGACACGTGTCATACTTAAGATACATGGCCCACCCTTAAGACAAGTGTCGTAACCTTAAGACACATATCCCACCCTTAAGACGAGTGTCGTAACCTTAAGACACATATCCTATTCTTAAGACAAGTGTCGTAACCTTAAGGCACATGTCCCACCCCATATTACAAAAGATCGATGATTCTTACCCCCGAGTCAGGCAGCGGTGTAGGCGGACAGAGCTGTTGTTCTTTTGTTCTCTTGTTTTCTTTTTTGTCTTGTTTGTCCACCATTCCTGCCTCATTTTTTGCCCATTTTTGCTTATTATGATTTGTATTCTCTCCTCGTGTCCTGTTCTTGTTTTATTTGCGTTTTATGAATGTTTTTTTTTTTTTGAAGTGTTTTGAAGACAGAATTGAGCTGTATATGGCCTCTTTAACCGCTCCCTTAAAATAATTGAGCATTATATGGCCCTTTTAGTCCCTCCCTTAAAACAGTTGTGCCGTGTATGGCCCCTTAACCCATCCTTTAAAACAACTGAGCCGTATATAGCCCCTTTAACCCCTCCCTTAAAACGTAAACAAATACTCGGCCGAACTGTCATCTACAGCTGTAATGGCATCGTTAAGAGGGCCAGAGAGTGCCATTTTGGGCCTCGTCACTGCCGGCACCTGTCGATAGCAAGATAGTAATGTGGAGGGGTGGGGGAGGGGTCGTGGGGAGGCATGGCACTCAATAGAGAGGTGGGTCGTAGCGAGGCGAGGACTTGGCATCAGTGCCAGTCTAGATTGGCACTCTCTTGATGACGATGATATAATGATAATAATAATTAATAATAATAATGACGATAATAAAAACAATAATAATAATATAGAGGATTTTGCATTGAATTAATAAAATAATAATGACGATGATAATAATATAAAGGATTTTGCTTCGATATCCACCATTTTTAAGATTTTATTCGGATAACTTAAGAAAGATGAAGAAAAACGTTTTAGAACATTTCCCTCTTCACAGGGCGAAATGTCGTCCCTGTGCCCTAAGGAAATGCTAGTAATGGTGTGGCTGTCTTCCTCTGGATGCCACCCACAACTGTCCACTAATACCCAGGTACCTACTTACTGCTAGGTGAACAGTGACAGCAGGTGTAAGGTGACTAGCACCAGGTACCTACTTACTGCTAGGTGAAAAAGGGCAATAGGTGTAAGGAGACTAACACCCAGGTACCTACTTACTGTTAGGTGAAAAGGGGCAATAGGTGTTAGGAGACTTAACACCCAGGTACCTACCTACTGCTAAGGTGAAAAAGGTCAGCAGGTATAAGGAAACTAACACCCAGGTACCTACTTACTGCTAAGGTGAACAAGGGCAGCAGGTGTAAGGAAACTAATACCCAGGTACTTACCTATTTCTTGAAAGTGCTTCTTACAATAGAGTACACAGGGAAAACAGTTTGAGGATGCAGTCACAGATATATTAGGAAGTAATTTTTCAGCCTCGGGGTGGTCAGGAAAAGGAATGACTTGGATGAGGAGGCGGTGGAAGCATACATCATACACAGTTTTAAGGATAGTCACGGAAGGGTTCACGAGGCAGGAAACTTGTGCTATCAGTCGTGTGATAGTAATTGGGGACATGAGCTGAGACTCGACCTCAACAACACCCTCACCAACAGTCACAATCGCCAGTATCATCCAGGTATCAGACGTGTCTTGGAAGTTATTTCCTCTGCCCTCCCTCATTCCATCTTTCCCTTCCTCCTTCCTTCTATCTCCATCCCTCCTCCCTAGTCCTAGCCATCACGCCTCTTCCAGGCTCCCTCACACTCCCTCTTGAGGGAGGCGAGGGGAAGGAGAGATGGAGCTCTGCATGATGTGCAGAGAGATAGAGAATTCCTGAGGGTTCGTACACAGCTCAAGATAAGCAACAAAACTAGTCAGTCATCCGTATACTCCCATGACATCAAACCAATACTCATACCTGCTCTAACCCCGCCTCCCCCCCCCAAAAAAAAGGTCATGGACCAGGCCACTGTCATAACTGCTCCAGACCCCCAAAAAACAAAGTAAGGTCAGGGATCAGGTCACGGGGATTGCCCAAGACGCTAATGAAGTCAAAGACAAGACGTAATTAAGATTGTAGCAGTGATTAACGACTATTTAATGATAGTATTAATGGCGTGGGAGAGTGAACCTCACATTGGTGCCGCCATAACATTAATGGCACAAACACCATTAAGTCACACGAGATTGTAGAGTACCTGTTTGGTGGTCACACTTCCCTGGTGAAGCATTTATACGTTGGTTCCTTCACGGAAGAGAGGGCGGCTTGATGCTGCCTAGGAGATAACCTCTCCTATGATGCTGCCTAGGAGATAACCTCTCCTATGATGCTGCCTAGGAGATAACCTCTCCTATGATGCTGCCTAGGAGATAACCTTTTCTATGATGCTGCCTAGGAGATAACCTTTCCTATGATGCTGCATAGGAGATATCCTCTCCCATGATGCTGCCTAGGAGATAATCTCTCCTGCAGTCTACTTCGCTGTATCTGTTGTTCGTGGTGCCACAGTACACGTCTTGCTGGTGTGGTGCCACTAGCTAATTTTGCTAAGTGGTGCCACAGTACTTTCGTGTTTGGTTGGCTAATTTTAGGTCTAAGCTGAGGCCTTCAACTTTCGTGTTGGCTAATTTTAGGCCTAAGCTGAGGCCTTCAGCTTTCGTGTTGGCTAATTTTAGGCCTAAGCTGAGGCCTTCAGCTTTCGTGTTGGTTGTCTAATTTTAGGCCTAAGCTGAGGCCTTCATCTTTCGTGTTGGCTAATTTTAGGCCTAAGCTGAGGCCTTCAGTTTTCGTGTTAGTTGTCTAATTTTAGGCCTAAGCTGAGGCCTTCAACTTTCGTGTTGGTTGGATAATTTTAGGCCTAAGCTGAGGCCTTCAGCTTTCGTGTTGGTTGGTTAATTTTAGGCCTAAGAAGAAGCCTTCAGCTTTCGTGTTGGTTAAGAGACGAGAGGACAGGCCTGTTATAACATCCGGTCTACCCAAATATTGCTACTGACCGTTCTAACAGAACAGTAAGTGGAAGGTTGTTATACTAAGTTGTGGTGTTGTTGCACATAGTGCAGTGTTAATGCCATGTTTATGGTGCCATGATAGTGGCACATTTATGGTGCCATGGTAGTGCCAGGATTGTGAATGATGTGGTTGATGTAATGGTATTTTGGGGTTACTGATGTTGTCATCCACCCCATCAAGGGAGGTTCCTTGATGCTCCCCTTCCTTGGATCGAACCTCATTGCCTACCATTCCTCAGGTACTATATGCCCCTACGGATTTAGCACTTCCCCCTTAATACATTAATACTGTTGCTCTGAAAGTTGTTGTTGATAGTGTCCTTGTTGTTGTTAGTGTCCTTGTTGTTGTTGTTAGTGTCCTTGTTGTTGTTAGTGTCCTTGTTGTTAGTGTTCTTGTTGTTAGTGTCCTTGTTGTTAGTGTTCTTGTTGTTAGTGTCCTTATTGTTGTTAGTGTCCTTGTTGTTAGTGTTCTTGTTGTTGTTGTTAGTGTCCGTGTTATTATTAGTGTCCTTGTTGTTGTCGTTATTACTGTTATCCTAGTATTATTATTGATGTTTATTATAGTTTATTATTTTATTATTATTATTATATTTTATTATTATTATTATATTTTATTATTATGATTATTATTATTATTATTATTATTATTATTATTAAGGTGTTTATGATAATATTATGTTGGTATGATAATAATAATAGTGGTGTAGTGCGATATTCAGATATTGGATGGTGTTGATGCTGCTTGCGTCACAGATACTGTGCCTTCCTTAATGAAATGTTGTGTACTATATACGTTTCCCCTCACTTCCCCTTCCCCTACCCTCACTTCCCCTTCCCCTTCCCCTACCTCCCTTACCCCTCACTCCTCCCCCACCCTCACATCCCTCGCTCATTCAGGCATAAAATCTACTTTAAAATCTAAGATGATGTAAGAGTGAATTTGCTTTGTTTCTCTATATTCTTTGAAATGTATTCTTAGATTTGTATTATTAGATATGTATTCTTAGATGTGTATTCTTATATATGTATTCTTAGATGTGTATTCTTGGATACGTATTCTTAGATGCGTATTGTTAGATACGTATTCTTAGACGTGTATTCTTAGAGGCGTATTGTTAGATACGTATTCTTAGATGTGTACTCTTAGATACGTATTCTTAGATGTGTACTCTTAGATACGTATTCTTAGATGTGTACTCTTAGATACGTATTCTTAGATGTGTACTCTTAGATACGTATTCTTAGATGTGTACTCTTAGATACGTATTCTTAGATGTGTACTCTTAGATACGTATTCTTAGATGTGTACTCTTAGATACGTATTCTTAGATGTGTATTCTTAGATACGTATTCTTAGATGTGTATTCTTAGATACGTATTCTTAGATGTGTATTCTTAGATACGTATTCTTAGATGTATACTGAGATATGTTTTCCTGTCTCTTTTTGCCCAGCCTTCTGTATATAAATTTGGTTGGCCAGGCGCAGTATTAGTGGAGATATCTTAAGACAAAATTTATTTCTTTGCAAAGGTTACAATGTTTTTTTTTTTTACATTTTATACGTGTTGTTAGGTACAAAGAAAGCCACTAACATACCGGGGCATTCCGGGGCATTTCATACAAATTCAGTGACTCGCGTGTGTGATAAACCAGCTTACAGATGGTAATTGTAAACAGTAACTGCAGCTCTAATGTTGAACCTTTGATGGTATACTTGATATTCTTACCACACTACTGAAGTCTACCAGCTCAGGTTGACACTACTGAAGTCTACCAGCTCAGGTTGACACTACTGAAGTCTACCAGCTCAGGTTGACACTACTGAAGTCTACCAGCTCAGGTTGACACTACTGAAGTCTACTAGCTCAGGTTGACACTACTGAAGTCTACTAGCTCAGGTTGACACTACTGAAGTCTACCAGCTCAGGTTGACACTACTGAAGTCTCCCAGCTCAGACTGACACTACTGAAGTCTACCAGCTCAGGTTGACACTACTGAAGTCTCCCAGCTCAGACTGACACTACTGAAGTCTACCAGCTCAGACTGACATATTTCAACACTATGTGACCCATCGTGTATGATGGAATATGACAAGGAAACACAGCTCTTGTAACTGTGTAACTCATGTACTGTAGAAAAGGGTACCAGCACATCCCTGACGTATCTTGTTCTTTCTCAGCCTCCCCTTTCACCCCTCTTAATAATAATATAATAATATCTTTATTTACTACAAGTACATGTACAAGGTATACAGGCCTAGCTAACATCAATGACATACTACTATATAGATAGCCCATTGTTATGCTGAGCATTTCGGGAAAATTAGGTCAGTTTTGTCCCAGGATGCGACCCACACTAGTCGACTAACACCCAGGTACCCATTTCAAACTGATGGGTGAACAGGGACAGGGACAGCAGGTGTCTTATGGAAACACGTCCCTAATGTTTTCCAGCCGTACCGGAGGAGATTCGATCTCCGGACCTCAGAGTGTGAGCTGAGTGCGCTAGCGATCGAGCTACGGGACACCCTTAAGTAGGTTCCCTCTTTTCCGCTACCCTACCTCCCTTCCCATCTTTTCAAATTATCCTTAATCATTTCCCACCTTCATCACAGTGTAGTGGTCATTTAAGCCCACACGACAGTGTCGACTCAGGTGTAATACACGTGGCGTAGTGCCTCAGAACCAGGGGTCGTAGTGGGCAATACTCTGTTTACACCTTCTTAATGGGCAGGGGACGGGAAGGGGGTGAGGGAGGGGTGTGATGGTGCTCCAACGCTCCCAGACCACTAATGAAACGTAAAGGAACGAAATCAGCGTTCTATAAAATCACTGGTGGGGAGCAGAAGTATTTCTAGCATACGGTGAATGTGCACTGTGTTCTTGACTCAGGAAGTCGTAATATCTGGAGTATACCTGGGGGGTGCTCCGGGGGTCAACACCCCCTCGTGGTGGATCAGGGCCTGATTAACCAGACTGTTACTGCTGGCCACATGTAAACCAACGTAGGAACCACAGCTGGGGTGGTTAGGTACTGGCTTTAGGTGCCTGTCCAGCTCACTCTTGAAGTCAACTAGGGGTCTACTGGCAATCCCCCTTATGAATAATACTACCGATGCCAACAAACCACTGAACGGGTGGGGTTTGAATCCATGACCTGTGAGTTTTAAGACCCACTTGCCATGGGTTGAACACCACCCGTTCCCTAATTATTTTGTTTTCACTCTATGCTTCAAGACTAAAGTGCTCTTCAACTCCAAGGGACTGATTACCTCATCTTTTGTATACAGTTCTACATACAGTCTTCACATTACGTCATTGTACTGATAAAGTCACTGGACAATCATATTCTTTATTTCAGCATGAGACAATGTACAGAGATGGGTCACATTTAGGCGGAGCCGGATTAAGGTTTTGTATGTCCCTGGGCCATCATAGGTACTGAGGCCCACTGATATTTTCGAAAGAAATAAAACTAGGCACAGAAGTCAAGAGTTCATCATATACGTGATGTAATAACATACTATAATTATAAACTTACAGCAGTAAATGTGAACACGTTTCACTTAATCCCTGGAGGCTCTCCAGCTGGCGGAGGCCCCGGGGCTGCAGCCCCTGGAGGCTCTCCAGCTGGCGGAGGCCCCTGGGCTGCAGCCCCTAAAGCCCAGGCCTTAATCCAGCCCTGGATGTAGGTGTGCATGCAGAAACCCCCTTGTTATGCAGAGCATTTCGAGCGAAACGTCTACAGATAAAGATACCCAGATGTTGCACATGTGTCTAATTCTTCTTCAGACGATCATTGCTGCATAAGCCAAGCCTGCAAACTTGAGTTAAAAAGCCTTGACAGCACTAGCAACGAGGGTTGACAGTTTTGACAGCAGCGAGACGTATATGAGACGCCCAGCTGACTACACTTGTTATGTTTCCCCTTGATTCTGGTGAGGGGACTCTTGATCCAGGGAATTGGACCTGCCCTGCCCTTGTAAGGACGTGCTTACATGCAGGAGAGTAACATAACTATGTTGGCTGCCACATAGCAGCCAAGGCAGAAGAGGAAATATAAGAAAAGCTGTTTTATATCACATTTGCTAAGGCGTGCGTGAGTTAAGGGGAAAAATTATGAGGCTTTGATGGCAACATGATGAGGGGAAACAGGCTGAGGGGACACGCCAAGCGGCAATGACTTTTAACTGAGGGAGACAGAAGGCATAAAGTACCCTAACCTCTCCATGGGTGGATTAAGAGGGGGGGTATGGGGACGTCGCCCCCTGACACAGTAATAACAAGGGAATGGTAATCATTGCCTCGTTACAGCGTCCACCAGAGGTGGCATGTTCGCTCTATGGGGGTTTATCGTACAAGGGTCTTTAATCCGAGGACTTGGGTATGAGGAGTGACATATATTGTTATGGCCTCAAGAGGTGGGTGTCCCGGTGGGCCCAACAGACGAGCAGCATGTTTGTTTTACATAGTTGAATTTGCAGGCTAAGAGTTATCCTACCTCATTCATTTCAAAGACTAGCGCTATAATGCTCCACAGGATGGATATGAGGTACACGATAAACTAACCACTACCATCATAACTTGATAAAGCTCAATACAGATATCAACTTAACTTGATAAAGCTCTACAATGAGTGAAACATAACTTGATAAAGCTCCACGTAGAGTGAAACATGACTCGGTAAAGCTCTTGGTTTTATATCGCCCTCATTCATTCATCAAAGCGGTGAATAACGACATGTTTTCCATTATTTCAGCTGGACGGAGGTAACCTGAAACCTGATCACCTGGAACCTATATACGAGCATCAGGAGACGCTCTGGCGTGAGTATTATGTTTTTTATAAGTATACTCTCATATTGGGTATACTCACTCACTGGGTATACTCACTGGGTATACTCACTCACTGGGTATACTCACTCACTGGGTATACTCACTCACTGGGTATACTCACTCACTGGGTATACTCACTCACTGGGTATACTCACTGGGAATACTCACTCATTGGGTATACTCACTGGGAATACTCACTGGGAATACTCACTCACTGGGTATACTCACTCACTGTGTATACTCACTCACTGGGTATACACACTGGGTATACTCACTCACTGGGTATACTCACTCACTGGGTATACTCACTCACTGGGTATACTCACTGGGAATACTCACTCATTGGGTATACTCACTGGGTATACTCACTGTGTATACTCACTGGGTATACACACTAAGTATACGAACAAATGTCAGAGTGTGGAAATTTGATACGTTTAGCGTTTTTAGTGTTGGCGTACACAGCTTCAGAACTGCAAAAATTAATCTCAGTTCTCGCTTGGAAGGGACGACTCTCTCTTGAGGCTGGTGAAGAGTTTTTGATCTAAGGAATCTGAGCCACTCTCCCTCAGATCATGCCTCTCATTCTCCAGCCTCTGATCCCAACGAATTTATAGTAATAATGATAATAATAATAATAATAATAATAATAATAATAATAATAATAATAATAATGTATCTAGCTCCTCTGTTCTGTTGCTTTTTATTATGAATATATATATATATATATATATATATATATATATATATATATATATATATATATATATATATATACCTGACCAGCCAGGATGTGGTTCGTACGTTGGACTGCATGCGGCCAGCAGTAACAGCCTAGTTGATCAGGCTCTGATCAACATGAGGCCTGGTCACAGACCAGGCCGCAGGGCGTTGACCCCTGGAACTCTCTCCAGGTATATATATATATATATATATATATATATATATATATATATATATATATATATATATATATATATAATGTCGCGCCGAATAAGTAAAACTGGCCAATTAACAAGAACTAATTTAAAATTAAATCCTTTCTAAAATTTTCTCTTATACGTTTAAAGATATATATTTTTTCATTTATATTAATGTAAAAATTGCCATTTATGATGATTCTGAGACCTAAGTTGACGGTAATTAATATTTGACTTTTTCAACAGAATCATATGACGATGACTTGATGAATGGACAGCATATTGATAGTGAGGTAAGTGTGTACACATACACATGTGATAGTGAGGTAAGTGTGTACACATACACATGTGATAGTGAGGTAAGTGTGTACACATACACATGTGATAGTGAGGTAAGTGTGTACACATACACATGTGATAGTGAGGTAAGTGTGTACACATACACATGTGATAGTGAGGTAAGTGTGTACACATACACATGTGATAGTGAGGTAAGTGTGTACACATACACATGTGATAGTGAGGTAAGTGTGTACACATACACATGTGATAGTGAGGTAAGTGTGTACACATACACATGTGATAGTGAGGTAAGTGTGTACACATACACATGTGATAGTGAGGTAAGTGTGTACACATACACATGTGATAGTGAGGTAAGTGTGTACACATGCACTTCAAGGAAAAAACAAAATGGTATGTAAATAAAAAAAATACAGAACGCAGAGGACGGCAAAGAATAGGAGAGTGAGGACTGACTATGTAAGGATAAGAAGGAAGTAGAATGTCAGTTTGAGTGACATAGCGAGAAAAGTTAAATCAGGATTGAAACTACAGGGTGTTTCACTCGTTGGAGGCCCCGAGTTGGTACTCTCGTAGTTGCAACTCTCTTGTTTGTACTCGGGGCCTGCTACTCGTAGGATTACTCGGGGCTTCCTACTTGTAGAATAACTCAGGGGCATCCTACTTGTAGGATAACTCGGGGCATCCTACTTGTAGGATAACTCGGGGCATCCTACTTGTAGGATAACTCGGGGCATCCTACTTGTAGGATAACTCGTGACCTCCTACGAGTGAAACACCGTAGGAAGGAAGATAAATATATAAGGTCACAATACAAACAAATGGTTGAATAAGATACATGTAATGAATTAGATTATTATTATTATAATCAAAAGGAAGCGTTAAACACCAGTCATGTAATGAATTAGAAAAGTGCAACATCTGGGTATCGTTATTTGTAGACGTTTCGCCCACCAGTGGCTTTATTACTACAATATACTTTAGACAGTCTGAAGACTGTAGAAATATATAAAGAAGACAGTGGAAGATAAGGTAATCAGTCCCTTAGCCTAGAAGCAGGAGATGAATATCGTGTCTTGAAAACTACAGCTACTAGGCTCAGGGACTGATTACTTTATCTTTCACTATCTTCTGTATATATTTATACAGTCTTCACATCATGCTTGTGTATTGTATTGATAAAGCCACTGGATGAAACGTCTACAAATAAAGATACCCAGATGTTGCACATGCGTCTAATTCATCACTGTGTTAGGCAAAAGAACACTAAAGTGGAACTGATGTGTCCTTTTACCTAACATATTGTCGGTAATTCTACCAACATTAATACAATTCATCATCTTGTCTGTATTGTAAAACACTTGTTAAACAAGATACATGTGCAGCACCTGCTGGAGCCGGAGGACATGTGCAGCAGTTGTTGACGTGGCCACATGTGGGAAAGGCCTAATAGGTCAAGTTTATCAGGAAACAGGACAAGTGTTTCTTGACGCGGGTCTTGGTCATATGATGACCCGCAGCTGGAGCTTTTGGTCACCCGACTGAGGCCTTCCCCTGACATACCCCGCCACCCCCTTAAACAATTATATAGTTATAATTATAACCATTAGATAATAATCTGGTTACAGTGGGCGTCTTGTACTACTACAGTCTTCCCCAGGCTCAGTACACACTCCACCTCTCAACACTCACGCAAGTCGCTCCCTTCGAATTCAGGAAATTTTTAAGTAGGCTTTGAGTTTATAACATAATTTTCATTTTTTTCTTGCAATAGGCTTTAGGGCTTACATGTTATGGGCACATGAAAAAGTATATTATATAGATTTAGCGTAAACCCAATAATGTCAAATTGTGACATATCTATTCTTTAATGAATATATATATATATATATATATATATATATATATATATATATATATATATATATATATATATATATATATATATACTATATGGTGGAAGTGAGAAGGGTGAGGCAGTATTGGGTGATGGCGTCAGTATTGACTGAGAGTATAAGATGCCAGCACTGTGTGAGAAGTGGACCACCTGACTGTGACTGCAGGCACCAGGTTTTGGTAAAGCTCTCTCCATCTCTCTTTCCACCATTCCTCTCCAACATTTTTTTCCTCTCTTCCTCCCTCACTTTTCACCTATCCCTCCCTCACTCTTCACCTCTCTCTCCCTGTAGCCTTCTCTTTCTCCCTTCCTCCCTCACTCTTCACCTCTCCCTCCTAACCTTCTCTTTCTCCCTCCCTCCCTCACTCTTCACCTCTCTCCCTCCCCTTAGCCTTCTCCCTCCCCTTATCCTTCTCTTTCTATCTCTATCCCTCACTCTCCTTCCGTTTCTTCTATCCACCCTCACAAATTCTTGCAACTATCCTGTTCCTTCCTACCTACCCTTAATACCTTCATCGCTCTCTCCTTATTCCTTCTTTCCATATTATAAGTATATTTCTATATTTACTCTTGTGAAGTAGAAGAGAGGAACAAAAAATATTACCTATTTCTGCAGTATTATATAAAAAGTAAGGTAGGCTTTTTATGCTTCAAATTTGCTATGATAATTGGATCTGTTTTTGACTTTTGTTAGTATATATATATATATATATATATATATATATATATATATATATATATATATATATATATTTTTTAGTGTGTGTGTGTGTGTGTGTGTGTGTTTTTTTTTATTAATAATTCCCGAATTATCACATTCTTCTGAGATGTGTGAATTATTTTGGTGCTCATTAGATCACTTATTATCTGAATGTAATGTGTGTGTATTCATCTATAGTGGCTGCTCAGACCAAACAAACAGATCACAGACAGACCACGAACAGACAGACCGACCACAGACAGGCCACAAACAGACCTCGAACAGACAAACCACAGACAGGCCACAGACATATCACAGACAGGTCCACAGACAGACCACAGACAACCAGACAGACAGGTAGATCACTAACTGCAGCAACATGTCATAATACAGTTTTCTTACAATACCTGTTAGATCTGAGTTATCTTGAAGCATTTAACATATCAGCTTATTGTTAACTCTCGTTTAACATATTAGGTTATTGTTAACCCTCATTTAACATATTATATTATTGTTAGTATATAAACTCTCTTATTTCAGACTTCTGGTTTGTTCGTGCCTCAAGTAAGTATATCACTTGTTATCTTAGTTATATTACTAGGTGTTTTCTTCTTACCTAATGTTATCTTACTGTTATTGTAATTTTGTCTTCCCTCTGCTTCATAATGCTTACATTGATTACACCTGAGTTATCGTGAAATTCCACTCACAGTTATTTGAGAGAGAAGTTCATATGTGTGTGTTACGCCCACTACAGGATGAGTGGGCGGACGAGGTGGGCGTGGGCGGACACTGTGGGTGCAACATGACAGCTCTGGTCCATCTGGTCCGGACTCATGTCAGACGTGGACCTCCAGGACCCCCGGGCCGGGACGGCAAACCCAGCCCTCCTGGACTATCCGTGAGTGTATGACTATCCCTGGGTGTATGACTAGCCCTGAGTGTATGACTATCCCTGGGTGTATGACTAGCCCTGAGTGTATGACTATCCCTGGGTGTATGACTATCCCTGGGTGTATGACTATCCCTGAGTGTATGACTATCCCTGGGTGTATGACTATCCCTGGGTGTATGACTATTCCTGAGTGTATGACTATCCCTGAGTGTATGACTATCCCTGAGTGTATGACTATCCCTGAGTGTATGACTATCCCTGAGTGTATGACTATCCCTGAGTGTATGACTATCTCTGAGTGTATGACTATCTCTGAGTGTATGACTAGCCCTGGGTGTATGACTAGCCCTGAGTGTATGACTATCTCTGGGTGTTTGACTATCCCTGAGTGTATGACTATCCCTGGGTGTATGACTAGCCCTGAGTGTATGACTATCTCTGGGTGTTTGACTATCCCTGAGTGTATGACTATCCCTGGGTGTTTGACTAGTCCCTGAGTGTATGACTATCCCTGGGTGTATGACTAGCCCTGAGTGTATGACTAGCCCTGAGTGTATGACTATCCCTGGGTGTATGACTAGCCCATAGTGTATGACTAGCCCTGGGTGTATGACTAGCCCTGGGTGTATGACTATTCCTGAGACCTAAGAGGGGAAAACACTACAGAAGAGGCCTACTGTAGTAGGGGGAACTACATAGAAAAAGGTCTAGAGAAGTAGGCCTAGGAGTATAGACCAGGGTGTATAGACGCGCTTGGCCTGCAGATGTAGATATCTACAGGAAAGGGTCTACAAGAAATGGGTCCTCAGGGAAATAGGCTCTACAGATATAATTATCTACAGCAGAAGTCAGACTAGGGAGCAGTTAGAATTATACATAAAGAAATGTATAAATGCCAGATATAAAGAGATAACGAGATGTATTAATGCCAGATATAAAGACATGTATTAATGCCAGATATAAACAGATGTTTTAATGCTAGATATAAACAGATGTATTAATGCCAGATATAAACATGTAGTAATGCCAGATATAAACATGTATTAATGCCAGATATAAACAGATGTATTAATGCCAGATATAAACAGATGTATTAATGCCAGATATAAACATGTATTAATGCCAGATATAAACAGATGTAGTAATTCCGCATATAAACAGGTGTTGCAGTTCATATATATCCCTGCAGGAACAGTATTACCAAGGATGGTGTCAGCACTTATACACAAGTTTCAGAGTTTATTCTCCTTCATGAACGTATACATACATACATATATATACACAGAGGTGTATTTCACTCCGGAATTAAAGTTAAATCTTTATTTTAGGGATTAGCGTATTCTTGTCTGGTGGTGGACAGGTCTTAAACTCCATTAATCAGTTGATTCTCCAACAGTACCATACAAAAAACAAAGGCAGTAGTATTTATTCATACAAATGAAGATATGTTTTGATTAAGAAAAATAAAAAAGTAAATGCTAGACTTTTGAGAATTATAAATATACAGAGCAACAACACTACAAAGTGCGACTTTGTGTAAATGCGACTGAAAATTTGTCTAAAATTGCATAGTGCGTATTGAGGCTTTTCCATGATGATGATGATTATTATTTTTATTATTTTTATTATTATTATTATAAAAATAAACGCTAAACCCACTAGGGTTATACAGAGCTAGGCTTTTTCATGAGCTATACGGATTTGGACGTTTTTTTTTCAATCATGCTTACAAAAATTGGCCACACTAGTGTGGGCTTGTAAGTGGATTAACTGATATATTATTTCTTCGTCTTCTTTTTCCTTTTCTACTTTCTTCCTTCATTATCTTGTTATTTTTCTAATTCCTTTCCGTTTCTTCTTTTATCATCATCTTCCTCCTTTTCTTCTTTCCTCTTCCTGGGTGTTTCAGGGCACACCAGGTCCCCAGGGTGAACGAGGTCTGCCAGGGAGACGAGGAGAGAAGGGAGAAAGAGGAGAGGTTGGAGCTCCCGGCCCTGAAGGACTGCAGGGATCTAAGGGCGACCCCGGGGCTGACGGTCTGGTAGGACCTGCAGGACCACCCGGACCTCCTGGTCCACCAGGACCCCGAGGCTGGACCTGGGGCGCTGACGACACTAAGACGGTGAGTATTGTGTGTACTCGCTAACTGTGTTATAGGGGTCGATTCACAGCTCCTCTTGTGTGTGTGTGTGTAATGATCTATTTTTGGTTGTAGGGGTCGGTTCACAGCTCCTGGCCCCGTGTGTATTTGTAGTTCCTCCATCTTCACCATTTTGTCATAAGTCTATTTGTTACTCCATTATCTTAATTTATATAGATCTTATTGTGGGAGTTATATAAATCTTAGTGTGGGATTTTCAAAGGATCTTTACATATGTAAACACATTATTTGTTATTTCTGTAAAATTATACAATTTAAACATCAAGGGGGCCCAGGACCGAAACGTGTTCTAATAAATCCTAGTGTTTGTTGGTGTTTCTTTCTAAGCCAGTTCTGATGGTAATGACAATAAGCAACTTAAGAACTATGTGAAAAAGTATTTTGTACAAGGCCTATATAAATTGCTTAGAAAACGCGAAAATATTTTGAACACCATGTTTATTTTTTGTCCGCTTATTGAGGAATATAGAGATAGACAGTATAATAACCTGTGACATGTCAAGATATCTTATTAATGAAAATAAGATACCATATATATTAAGCAGATTTCCTAAATTTACTTGTAACAGATAAGTGAACTATAAATATAAATCCAGATGTACTCCTGTTAACCCTTTTGAGGCCTAGTTCCTAGGCTCTTGCGCTACCGTCCACAGGACGGATATAAAGTGCACAATAAACTAGCCACTTCGGTGGCAAAATCTAAATCTAATCCAGAATCTAGTGAATGCTTTAGTTTCTATAACACTAGGGTGTGTAACCTGGACAACCAACACAATTCTGAAGTATTGTGGACTTTTTAAGTCTGTAGCAAAAATATCGTTGAAATTCCCAGACCAGGGTTGAAATCCTCGTCAGGTAGGGCTTATTATATATTTTTTTTATATATTATATAGTGAATAATTAGTGTTGTCCTTTTCCCTGGGGACTGCTGCCTTTGTAGCCGGGCTGGAAACTGCATTCTGGCTATCAGGTGAGTATCTCTCTCTCTCCTTCACCTCTCTTCTTCACTCCCTCCTCTCTCTCCACTTCCTCTTTCCCTCTCCATTCCCTGTTCCTCCCTCTTTACATTCCACTTCACCATTCACTAACAATCATACACTAATAGGCTATCCCAGATTAGCCGATCCTCGATTAAGCTACCCCAGGATATGTTGACCCAGGTTACCTTATTTTAACTCAATATTCGGTATTAAATACGAGTGTGCCCATAACATCTACATGCCCTCAGAACTATTGTACAAATGTACACTGCTGTATCAAAAATATTTGTATATATTCTTAATAAAACTAATCTTAAGCTTCGTATATATTCTAGTTACTATATCTGATGGGTATACTTTGAGAGGAGTCTTGTTTGTATTTTTAGAGGTGTGTATATTTCAGTGTATACACAATAAGAGTTTAGTCCCTATTTTAATCAGTATTTTAGGTATTAAAGTATTCTTGACTGGTGGTGTGCAGTGACACGCAGCCTTCATGACCCTCGTGTAGTAGATGGACGTTAAACTCAATCATATAATATAGAATGTTCTTGTGTGCAGCATTTTGGCTTCTTCAGTCCAGTATAGAGAAGAGCGGTGGAAGATGAGGAGGAGTTTGAGGTAATCAGTCCCTCACCATGAAGTAGATGTGTTCAAAATTTCCCTTCTTCTTCCACTGTTATTCTCTGAATTCGACTGAAGAAGCCACTGGCTGGGCGAAACGTTTCCTCAGTAAAGATTCCCAAATGTTGCGAAGGTGTCTCATTCTTCAACTGGTCGGGTTTCTAAACCATTTACATCATGTTATGTTACGTTACATAATGTTATATTACGTAATGTTGTTACGTTACGTAATGTTATGTTACGTAATGTTACGTTACGTAATGTTATGTTAGGATATATGTTGTTCCCACAGCCGCCAGTGGAGGCTGTGGATTCAGACGTGTTGGTTCCTCTTCTGGGATCAGAGAAGCAGGGGACCACAGGGATCGCTGGCCCTACTGGGGCCCCTGGACCCAGGGGCCCTCGAGGCTACACCGGACCCAAGGGAGAGAGAGGTCACCCGGGGGTCAAAGGTCACAAGGGCGAGGAGGTGAGTATTACGAAGAAATAATCGTTAAAAAATATGAGAGAGAATTTTTACCTAACCTTGTAAAACCCTTGTGCAAAAGAGAGAGAATGAGAGAACTCTTAACGGTACCTCGTAAAACAATTGTGTAAAAGAGATATACAGAGAGAATCCTTAACCCAAGCTTGTAAAACCCTTGTGTAAGAGAGATTAATGAAAATATGAGTCAGAATTTAGTTACGAGGCTTCAAAGAGGGTGGTGATAATTTATGTTCGAATGTGGACTAAATTATTAAGTGAGTTCTACGGATGGACATTGTTTTATAAGAACATAATAAAGAAGGAGCACTGCAGAAGGCTTACTGGCCCATGCTAGGCAAGTCCAAGTCGCCTACTGTCAGCTGGCCCAAGCTAGTCAGGTCCAACTCACACCCACCCACACCTCACATAAATTGTTATGCAAGACAACCACTGAAAAAATAGAGGAATTCCAAGCGCTTTCGTGACTACTCACATTATCAAGGAACTATAAAAGAAAACATGACAAGAAGGCTTATAAAGGGGCAAGACTACATCTCACAGTCACATCATACTAACAAAGACCACACCTCACAGTCACATCATGCTAACAAAGACTACACCTCACAGTCACATCATACTAACAAAGACCACACCTCAGTCACATCATGCTAACAAAGACCACACCTCACAGTCACATCATACTAACAAAGACCACACCTCACAGTCACATCATACTTACAAAGACCACACCTCATAGTCACATCATACTAACAAAGACCACACCTCACAGTCACATCATACTAACAAAGACTACACCTCACAGTCACATCATACTAACAAAGACCACACCTCAGTCACATCATACTAACAAAGACCACACCTCACAGTCACATCATACTAACAAAGACCACACCTCACAGTCACATCATACTAACAAAGACCACACCTCAGTCACATCATACTAACAAAGACCACACCTCACAGTCACATCATACTAACAAAGACCACACCTCAGTCACATCATACTAACAAAGACCACACCTCACAGTCACATCACACTAACAAAGACAACACCTCACAGTAGCGTAACAACGCACGACTCTGTGAAGAGGAACATAAGAAAGGACCTGAAACTCTTCCCAAGAATTATGATTAGTCCAATTTATCATTAAATTCTTCCCAAATTTTATTAATTATAAATGAATCCAATTTATATAAACCAAAAGAAATATTCATATTATTTTTAAAACTACTTTTTATGAAACATGATTCTATTATATTCCTCTCAACCATGGACTTGCTTGATACAACTTTCTCAGCATTTTGAAAATCAATTGGATGATATGCCTTCCTTTCTTAAGAATTTTAATATCAAAGTTGTATTTAAAAATCTTGATACAGTAAAAAAAAATGATAAAAAATTTCCCCCAAAATGCTGACGGATGTGTCTATAAGATTCCTTGTAAAATATGCGATAAAGTTTATTATGGTCAAACTGGTAAAAGTCTTGAACTAAGATTAAAACAACATAAATATAGCATTAGAACTGGACAAGATTCTAATGCTCTATTTATTCATGTGAGAGACTTTAACCATCCAATTGATTTTCAAAATGCTGAGAAGGTTGTATCAAGCAAGTCCATGGTTGAGAGGAATATAATAGAATCATGTTTCATAAAAAGTAGTTTTGAAAATAATTTGAATATTTCTTTTGGTTTATATAAATTGGATTCATTTATAATTAATAAAATTTGGGAAGAATTTAATGATAAATTGGACTAATCTTAATTCTTGGGAAGAGTTTCAGGTCCTTTCTTATGTTCCTCTTCACAGAGTCGGGCGATGTTACGCTACTGTGAGGTGTAGTCTTTGTTAGTGTGATGTGACTGTGAGGTGTATTCTGCCCCTTTATAAGCCTTCTTGTCATGTTTCCTTTTATAGTTCCTTGATAATGTGAGTAGTCACGAAAGCGCTTGGAATATTTTGTCTTGAATATTTTGATATCACCTGTTTACTGTGATCTTTTTGCATAAATTGTTATAAAACAAAATTTTAGATGGGGAGGCGGGTTAGTGGTCTAGAATTAGACGCATGGCCAAGAAATATGGCAAAACAAATAATCGAAACATGGCAAACAGAGAAAAACAGAAGACCCTCAGTCGTAGTGCACAACAGAAGCTGAGAGTAACAGAAGACCCACAGTCTCATTGCACAACAGAAGCTGACAGTAACAGAAGACCCACAGTCTCAGTGCACAACAGAAGCTGAGAGAAACAGAAGACCCACAGTCTCAGTGCACAACAGAAGCTGAGAGAAACAGAAGACCCACAGTCTCAGTGCACAACAGAAGCTGAGAGAAACAGAAGACCCACAGTCTCAGTGCACAACAGAAGCTGACAGTAACAGAAGACCCACAGTCTCAGGGCACAACAGAAACTGACAGTAACAGAAGACCCACAGTCTCAGGGCACAACAGAAGCTGAGAGAAACAGAAGACCCACAGTCTCAGGGCACAACAGAAGCTGAGAGAAACAGAAGACCCACAGTATCAGGGCACAACAGAAGCTGAGAGAAACAGAAGACCCACAGTCTCAGGGCACAACAGAAGCTGAGAGAAACAGAAGACCCACAGTCTCATTGCACAACAGAAGCTGACAGTAACAGAAGACCCACAGTCTCAGGGCACAACAGAAGCTGAGAGAAACAAGACCCACAGTCTCAGGGCACAACAGAAGCTCTTCCGTTGCTGACAAACAATATATTGGAGAGTCGTGAGATAATACACTTTACAACTTTAATGTTACCCCGATACAATGCTTGCACTGACTGGGTCAGGTTGGGTTGTGACCCAACCTGACCTACCAAACCAGGGAACGGGTGTGATTTGAACACAGCGAGTCAATCGCAAAACTCAAGAAGAATTTATTTTCTTAAAACATATAGATATATAGATATTTACGTATATTCTAAAATAATAATAATAATTTTAATAATAATAATTTGAATAATAATAACTTTAATAATAATAATTATAATAATTTTACTAATAATGATACAGTAATAATAATAGCAATAATAATAATAATTTAATAATAAATTGATCTCCATGCGGAAGTGGAAGAGAATTCTTCCTCCGTAAGTCATGTGTGTCGTAAGAGGCGACTAAAATGCCGGGAGCGAGGGGCTAGTAACCCCTTCTCCTGTATATATTACTAAAGTTAAAAACAGAAACTTTCGTTTTTCGTTTTAGGTCACCCTGCCTCGGTGGTCACCCTGCCTCGGTGGGATACGGCCGGTGCGTTGAAAAAAAATAACTACAACACATGCACTAACAACTTCCTATCTCCGTAGGGACCCCAGGGGCCCAATGGACGTTTGGGCAACAAGGGCACTCGAGGGCCACCAGGTGTGGACGGCCTGCCTGGCACCCCGGGCCACAAAGGACAGAAAGGTTAGTGGTCAAGGTCTGTGTATCAGTGGCCCCCATGGCCTCGGTCTGTGTATCAGGGGGCCCTATGGCTCGATCTCTGTATCAGGGGCCCCCATGGCCCTGTCTCTGACCATTCCTCCTAAATTTGTAAGGAAATATGGGAATAAATATGTTAGGTTACACGAACGAAAGATTAGTGTATTGTGAATGTTAGTAGACATTCGTAAGATTGATCTGTCATCTTGCATTTTTGTGGGGCAGAATCTCGTAGCTGGGTTGATAGCGCACTCACCTCACACACTGAGGTCCGTGGTTCGATCCCCGGTACGGGTGGAAGCATTTGGGCGTGTTTTCTTAAGACACCTGCTGTCCATGTTCACCTAGCAGTAAGTAGGCACTTGGGTGTTTGTCACCTTACACCTACTGTCACTATTCACCTAGCAGTAAGTAGGTACCTGGGTGTTAGTCGACTGGTGTGGGTGGCATCCTGGGGACAAAATAAACCAAATTGCGGGAAATGCTCTGCATAACCAGGAACTTTCTATATAGTATGTCATTGATGTCAGCTATGGTCTGTATAAGTTGTATTATGTACTTGTAGAAATAAAGATTGCTATTATAGTGTAAAATAGGCTTCCATTCCACATATACCTAGTAGGACGATAGTACCTACTTGAGAGGTCAATGTCTATTAAACTGCAGACAGAGTGCAAAACTTCTAACAACCTTCCGTTTTACATTCTTGTGACAACGGTAATACCATCCCTGTGAGGTTACTGTTAGCCTACAGTGAGGTACCTATTTTAGTGATAGGTGAACATGGACAGCAGGTATACCAGGCGTATACCTGGAGAGGGTTTCTGGGGTCAACGCCCCCGCGGCCCGGTCCGTGACCAGGCCTCGTGGTGGATCAGGGTCTGATCAACCAGGCTGTTATTGCTGGCCGCACGTAGACTGACGTACGAACCACAGCCCGGCTGGTCAGGTACTGACTTTAGGTGCCTGTCCAGCGCATTTTTGAAGACAGCCAGGGGTCTATCGGTAATACCCCCTTATGTATGTTGGAAGGCAGTTAAACAGTCTTGGGCCCCTGACATTTATTGTGTTGTCTCTTATCGTGCTAATGGCACCCCTACTTTTCATTGGGGGAATGTTGCATCGTCTGCCGAGTCTTTTGCTTTCATAGAGAGTGATTTTCCTGTGCAAGTTTGGTACTAATCCATCTAGGATTTTCCAAGGTATACATAGGGAGATATTTCTTTCAGTCGCCTGTCAGTACTGTCAGTTATTTGTTTTTGTGTTTCAGGGGACCGTGGCTTGACAGGCAGAGGGCGACCAGGACCCAAGGGTTTCCAGGGGGAGAAGGGAAGCCAGTTCTACTCACCGGAGGAAGTTCGAACAATGATCCTCACCACACTGCAAGTGTTTGTTGATACCAACCCCACACACATGTCGGACATCAAGGAGAGTAAGTAGGTCCACAGCTCACCAACCCTTCACACATATCAGACCTCACGAAGAGTAAGTAGGTCCACAAGTCACCAACACCACACATGTCAGACCTTAGGGAGAGTAAGTAGGTCCACAGCTCACCAACCCCTCACATATGTCAGACCTCACGAAGAGTAAGTAGGTCCAAAGCTCACCAACCCCTCACATATGTCAGACCTCAGGGAGAGTAAGTAGGTCCACAGCTCATCAACCCCACACATATGTCAGACCTCAGGGAGAGTAAGTAGGTCCAAAGCTCACCAACCCCTCACATATGTCAGACCTCAGGGAGAGTAAGTAGGTCCACAGCTCACCAACCCCACACATATGTCAGACCTCAGGGAGAGTAAGTAGGTCCAAAGCTCACCAACCCCTCACATATGTCAGACCTCAGGGAGAGTAAGTAGGTCCACAGCTCACCAACCCCACACATATGTCAGACCTCAGGGAGAGTAAGTAGGTCCAAAGCTCACCAACCCCACACATGTCAGACCTCAGGGAGAGTAAGTAGGTCCATAGCTCACCAACCCCACACACATGTCAGACCTCAGGGAGAATAAGTAGGTCCACAGCTCACCAACCCCTCACACATGTCAGACCTCAGGGAGAGTAAGTAGGTCCACATCTCACCAACCCCTCACACATGTCAGACCTCAGGGAGAGGAATTAGGTCCACAGCTCACCACATATGTCAGACATCTGCATAATGAGTTATGCAGACACCAATTAGTGGGTAAGTTGATGAACACAATGACAGAATTGTAGTAAATTCAGAAACTGAAAAGCTAAGTTTTTTAAATACGAAAAGTCCACTAGAATTCAAAATATTAGGCAATGTTTAAACCTAATGTTTTTAAACCTCATGTTTTTAAACTTAAACTATCTCTCTCAGTCGCCAAGAGAATCGAAGTGGTGTTGCCTAAGGGAGCGGACGGTATCCCTGGGACTCCTGGACCAGCAGGACCCAAGGGCGAGGAGGGACGTCAGGGTCCTACAGGACCCCCAGGATACCCAGGCAGCCCAGGACCTGTGGTAAAGTCTTTTATATCCAGCTGCTACTCTGTAGTGGGTAGTGTGTCTGCTGATGGTTAGGTGGAATTGTGTGTGAAGGAGAAAATGTAATATGAAAAAGAATGAAAATTACAAAAGGCCTGTTGGCCTATACTTGGCAGGCCTATCTCACATCCCGTCCAACCTATATTTAGTAAGAGGGCAAAAGAGTGAATGATGGTGAAAATATTTCTTTTTCAGGTCATCCTGTGTCGGTGGGTGCAAGTCTATGTGTGTTAGATCAAAATTTGTGTTTTAGGTCAGAATCTGCGTGTGTTAGGTCAGAGTCTGTGTGTGTTAGGTCAGAGTCTGTGTGTGTTTGGTCAGAGTCTGTGTGTGTTAGATCAGAGTCTGTGTGTGTTAGGTCAGAGTCTGTGTGTGTTAGATCAGAGTCTGTGTGTGTTAGGTCAGAGTCTGTGTGTGTTAGATCAGAGTCTGTGTGTGTTAGGTCAGAGTCTGTGTGTGTTTGGTCAGAGTCTGTGTGTGTTAGGGACATGAAGTGGTCTGCAAAATTACGTGCTATTGGAGTGTGAGCAAGACAACATGAAAGTATTTCAGGGAACCCGGTTAGCTGGACTTGAGTCCTGGAGGTGGGAATTACAATGTCACTACTGTGCAAATCGAGTGAATATATTGTAGTTAGGTGGGGTCATTGGTTTATGAAGTCTGCCCTTATGGGAACACAGCTAGGGCATGAATGATGGTGAATGTGTTTTCTTCTAGTTGAGATACATGAGTTTTATTATTGTGACTTTCAGGGTGACCCGGGTGAATCAGGTCCTCCGGGACGTGATGGTCAGCCAGGACCCAAGGGTGAGGCAGGACCCCCAGGATCTGTCATTTTGGCCAACGGTACTCTCATCGAAGTCAAGGTCAGCTTAAATTGTCAGCACTAGGTCAATGTCAGATCACACTAGGTCATTTTAGGTTACACATGCTCACACTACGTCAGGATAGGTCACAGGAGGTCATGACCAAGCTAGTCAGTTATATCACCTCTAGATGAACAGTAGTTCATGTAAACTAAAATAACGTACCATGTAAAGTGTTCTAGAGTTTATCTTTCAATTGTACATGAATGGTATACAATACCGTCAAGATGATGATACCCAGATGTTGCACATGTCTGAGTCTTTAGCTTCCAGTTGCATCAAAATGAACAGGTAGTAATATTATAAGTTGTAGGAGAACTAGTAATAGGCAGAATAAGGTGGACAGTGGAAAGCTAGTGACACTAGATGACAAGGACAGTAATAGGTATAGTGGAAAAACAGAGATGAGCAGGAAGGGTAAAGAGAAAGGAGGGTCTCTAAATATATATTACACCAATAGTCGTAGTGCTAGGAATAAGATGGACGAGTTGAGATTAGTTGCAAGTACGGGTAATATTGATGTTTTTGCAATAACTGAGACATGGTTTAATATGAAAAATCGGGACTTGCCTGCCGAATGTCACATTCAGGGTTTTAAATTGTTCCAAGTAGACAGAAGTATCGGGAAAGGGGGTGGGGTGGCACTCTATGTCCGTGATCATTTAAATTGTTGCATAAAAACGGGTATAAAGTCTGAATTAACACATACAGAGTCTGTCTGGATAGAATTTTCAGAGGTGTGAAAAATTGATTTTAGGCGTGATTTACCGTCCTCCAAACTTAGATAGGGAACAAGGGAGACTACTTTGGGAGGAAATTGTTAAGGCCACAAGACACGATAACGTAGTAATTCTAGGGGACTTTAACTTTAGTCAGATTGATTGGAATTTCATGACAGGGAATTTAGAATCTAACGACTTTTTAGAAGTAGTTCAGGATTGCTTTTTGAAGCAGTTTGTAACAGAACCTACAAGGGAAATAACCTACTTGACTTGGTTCTGGCAAGCAAGGAAACCCTTGTTAATAATTTAGAAATTACAGAGGAACTCGGCTCAAGCGACCACAAGTCAATTACCTTTAGCATTGAATGGATGTATGATAGTAGGGATAATTCAGTAATGGTCCCAGATTTTCGCTTAGCAGATTATAATGGACTTAGAGAACACTTATCAACTGTGGACTGGGGTGAAGAAGAGAGGTATCAATATGACAGTTTTCTTAACACTATACAGGCTGCCCAAAGAACATTTATCCCATATAAAGAAATTAGATCAAGTAGAAATGACCCAAAATGGATGAATAATAGGCTCAAATATCTTTTAGGGCAGAAGAAAGGAATTTATAGGCGCATAAAAAGAGGTGAGGGTCATCTTATAAATCAGTATACTGACATTAAGAGGGACGTTAAAAGGAATAAGAAAAGCTAAACGGGACTATGAAATTAAAGTTGCTAGGGATTCAAAACTAACCCAAAACGTTTTTCCAGGTTTATAGAACAAAAGTTAGGGATAAGATAGGTCCCCTTAAAAATAACTTTGGGCATCTTACTGACAAGGAGAATGATATGTGCTCTATTTTTAATAATTATTTTCTCTCGGTTTTCACACAGGAAGACATTAATAATATCCCAGTAATTAATTTTTACAGAGGCCCAGAAGAAGATAAATTATGTAATATCACAGTCACTGGCGAGGTGATTATGAAACAGCTGGACCGACTGAAACAAAATAAGTCGCCGGGTCCTGATGAGCTTTTTGCAAGGGTTCTTAAGGAATGCAAAATGGAACTCTGTGAACCAATATCTAACATTTTTAATTTATCTCTTCAAACAGGTGTAGTGTCTGATATGTGGAAGATGGCTAATGTAATTCCTATTTTTAAAGCAGGGGACAAGTCACTACCGTCAAACTACCGCCCAATAAGCCTGACCTCAATTGTAGGCAAATTACTAGAGTCAATTATAGCTGATATTATTAGAAGCCATCTAGATAACCATAATTTGATTAATGATACCCAGCATGGATTCACGAGGGCGTTCCTGCCTATCTAATTTATTAACCTTCTTCAGTAAAGCTTTTGAGGCTGTTGATCACGATAAAGAATTCGATATTGTTTATTTAGACTTTAGTAAGGCTTTTGATAGAGTACCGCACCAGAGACTGTTAAAGAAAGTGGCAGCTCATGGCATTGGGGGAAAAGTGCTGTCATGGATCGAGTCATGGCTCACCAATAGGAAGCAGAGAGTGTGCATAAATGGGGTTAAATCCGAATGGGGACTTGTAACAAGTGGTGTTCCACAGGGATCAGTCTTAGGCCCATTGTTATTTATAATATATATCAATGACCTTGATGAGGGAATTACTAGTGATATGAGCAAATTCGCCGACGACACGAAGATAGGTAGGATAATTGATTCAAACATAGATGTCATAGAACTTCAGGAAGATTTAGACAAACTTAATTCGTGGTCAGAAAAGTGGCAGATGCAGTTCAATGTAGATAAATGCAAGGTTCTGAAGCTCGGGAGTGTCCATAACCCAAGCACTTATAAGTTAAATAACGTAGAACTTAGCCATACAGATTGCGAGAAGGACTTGGGGGTGATGGTAAGCAGCAACCTTAAACCAAGACAGCAATGCCTAAGCGTACGTAATAAGGCAAATAGATTACTGGGATTTATATCAAGAAGTGTTAGCAACAGAAGTCCAGAGGTTATATTACAGCTTTATACATCATTAGTAAGGCCTCACCTAGATTACGCAGCTCAGTTCTGGTCTCCATATTACAGAATGGACATAAATTCGTTAGAAAACATTCAGCGTAGAATGACTAAATTAATACATAGCATTAGAAATCTTCCTTACGAAGAAAGATTGAAGACCCTAAAATTACATTCACTTGTAAGACGTAGAATGAGGGGAGACATGATCGAGGTATACAAGTGGAAAATGGGTATTAACAAAGGGATATAAATAAGGTCTTGAGGATATCTCTCCAAGAGAGAACCCGCAATAATGGATTCAAGTTAGATAAGTTTAGATTTAGAAAGGATATAGGAAAGTATTGGTTTGGAAATAGGGTAGTTGATGAGTGGAACAGTCTGCCTAGTAGGGTTATTGAAGCTAGGACCTTGGGTAGTTTCAAATTTAGGTTGGATAAATTCATGAGTGAGAGGGTTGGATTTGAGTGGGACTCGCGCATGAGTGGGTAGAATTGTCAAAGCTTGTTTCTTGGGTAGCATTGAAAATTGGGTTGAGCAAATGTTCTGTTGGTGGGACGGATTGTGAAGGACCTGCCTAGTATGGGCCAACAGGCCTGCTGCAGTGTTCCTCCTTTCTTATGTTCTTATGTAATACAGTAGACACTTGTAGTGATTGTAATTGGGTCTTGGTCAGCCTAGTGCGGGTAGGCAGTGTTTTTGTTATACAGTTTGAAAGAAAAACCTACACGAGTCTGTCTTGTGTTTACCATTTCTCATTCAAAAACAAATATTCCCGACATAAGAAGAGAGGAAGTTGATCTGTACGTCACTTAATTCAACGCACCACTAAAGTTATACCGAATACCAGGAGAAGGTTTCGGGGGTCAGCGCCCCCTCACTCCGGTCCAAAGGTTCTCATCATATTGAGAGGGTAATTAGGATGGTAATTCAACTTTTTCACTGTATCACTAAAACACTGATGGTTCCTAACATTGCGAGAGTTCAATATATCTTTATTATGCTCACCATAAAACAACAGACATTGCCCCACTTCACAAGGGTGGCAGTAAAGCAATTGCAAAGAAATACAGACCGATAGCACTAACATCCCATATCATAAAAATCTTTGAGAAGGTTCTAAGAAGCAAGATCACCAACCACCTAGATACCCATCAATTACACAACCCAGGGCAACACGGGTTTAGAGCATGTCGCTCCTGCCTGTCCCAGCTCCTGGACCACTATGACAGGGTCCTGGCTGCTGTTGAGGATAAACAAAATACAAATGTAGTATTCACAGACTTTGCAAAAGCTTTCGACAAGTGTGACCATAGCGTAATAGCACACAAAATGCGTGATAAAGGAATAACAGGAAAAGTTGGTAGATGGATCTATAACCCAGGCAGCCACGGTGAAAAGCTCTGTTCCTCAAGGCACAGTACTCGTTCCCATTCTATTCCTCATCCTCATTTCTGACATAGAGATGTAAGCCATAGCTCCGTGTCTTCCCTTGCGGATGACATCCGGATTGCCATGGCAGTGACCTCCATTGAAGACACTGCAAAACTCCAAGCGGACATCAACCAAATCTTCAAATGGGCCACTCAAAACAATATGAAGTTCAACGAGGAGAAATTTCAACTACTCAGATATGGAAAACTTGAGGAAATAAAAAATGTATCAGGATCTCGCCTTTAAAGACCACAACAATGTATCTACCTCATCGGCTAGGAAAATGATAGGATGGATAATGAGAACCTTCAAAACTAGGGATGCCAAGCCCATGATGACACTCTTCAAATCACTTGTTCTCTCTAGGCTGGAATACTGCTGTACACTAACGGCCCTCTTCAAGGCTCACAGCACACATAAGTACGATAAAGCACCTAAATTACTGGGAACGGTTGAAGGTCCTTGATCTGTATTCCCTGGAACGCAGGCGAGAGAGATACAATGATAATATACACTTGGAAGGTCCTGGAGGGATTGGTACCAAACCTGCACACGAAAATCACTCCCTATGTAAGCAAAAGACTCGGCAGGAGATGCAACATTCCCCCGATGAAAAGCAGGGGCGCCACGAGTACACTGAAAGACAACACCATAAGTATCCAGGGCCCAAGACTGTTCAACTGCCTCCCAGCATATATTAGGGGAATTACCAATAGACCCCTGGTTGTCTTCAAGCAGGCACTGGACAGGCACCTAAAGTCAGTACCTGACCAACCGGGCTGTGGTTTGTACGTCAGTTTGCGTGCGGCCGGCAGTAACAACCTGGTTGATCAGACCCTGATCCACCATGAGGCCTGGTCTCAGACCGAGCCGCGGGGACGTTGACCCCCGAAACCCTCTCCAGGTAAACTCCAGGTAATACCCATCCTGTGGGTGGAAGTCAAAAGATAACAGAGGCACATAATGGGTCCAGGCACTGGGTCGCAAAGTTTTGATACCTGTAGTATACCTGGTATACCTGGTATATGGCCTTGTGGAACAGAGCTTTTCACCGTAGCCACCTCAGACTTTACTCTGTTTACTACTGCTCTTTGTGTTTTATTTGTTAGGAAATTATAGATCCATCTACCAACTTTTCCTGTTATTCCTTTATCACGCATTTTGTTTGCTATTACACCATGGTCACACTTGTCAAAGGCTTTTGCAAAGTCTGTGTATATTACATCTGCATTTTGTCTTCTAGAGCATCCAGGACCTTGTCATAGTGGTCCAGTAGCTGGGACAGACAGAAGCGACCTGCTCTAAACCCATGCTGCTCTGGGCTATGTAACTGATGGGTATCTAGATGGGTGGCGATCTTGCTTCTTAGAACCCTTTCAAAATTTTTTATGATATGGGACGTTAGTGCTATCGGTCTGTAGTTCTCTGCTATTGCTTTACTGCCCCCTTTGTGGAGTGGGGCTATTTCTGTTGTTTTTAGCATCTGTGGGATGACCCCTGTGTCCATGCTCCCTCTCCATAGGATGTTAAGAGCACGTGATATTGGCTTCTTGCAATTCGTGATGAACTCGGAGTTCCATGAGTCTGGGCCAGGGGCAGAGTCTACCTACCTGGAGTCTACCTGGAGAGAATTCCAGGGGTCAACGCCCCCGCGGCCCGGTCCGTGACCAGGCCTCTTGTTGGACCAGAGCCTGATCAACCAGGCTGTTACTGCTGGCCGCACGCAGTCCAACGTACGAACCACAGCCCGGCTGATCAGGTACCGACTTGAGGTGCCTGTCCAGTGCCTGCTTGAAGACAGCCAGGGGCTTGTTGGTAATCCCCCTGATGTATGCTGGGAGGCAGTTGAACAATCTTGGGCCCCTCACACTTATTGTGTTGTCCCTCAACGTGCTAGTGGCACCCCTGCTCTTCATTGGGGGAATGTTACATCGCCTGCCGAGTCTTTTGCTTTCGTAGGGAGTGATTTTTGTGTGCAAGTTTGGTACTAAGCCCTCGAGAATTTTCCATGTGTATATAATAATGTATCTCTCCCGCCTGCGTTCTAGAGAGTACAGGTTTAGGAACTTCAAGCGTTCCAAGTAGTTGAGGTGGTTTATCGCACTTATGCGTGCCGTGAAGGTTCTCTGCACATTTTCAAGGTCAGCAATTTCACCCGCCTTGAAAGGTGCAGTTAGTGTGCAGCAATATTCCAGCCTAGATAGAACAAGCGATCTGTAAAGTGTCAACATGGGCTTGGCATCCCTGGTTTTGAAGGTTCTCATTATCCATCCTGTCATTTTTCGAGCAGATGCAATTGCTACATTGTTATGGTCCTTGAAGGTGAGATCCTCTGACATGAACACTCCCAGGTCTTTGACATTAGTTTTTCGCTCTATTGTGTGGTTGGAATTAGTTTTGTACTCCGATGAGATTTTAATTTCTTCACGTTTTCCGTATCTGAGTAATTGAAATTTCTCATCATTGAACTTCATATTGTTTTCTGCAGCCCATTTAAAGATTTGGTTTATGTCTGCTTGGAGTCTTGCAGTGTCTTCAACGGTGGACACTGTCATACAGATTCGGGTGTCATCTGCAAAGGAAGACACAGCACTGTGGCTTATATCCCTGTCAATGTCTGATATGAGGATGAGGAATAGGATGGGAGCAAGTACTGTGCCTTGTGGAACAGAGCTTTTCACAGTAGCTGCCTCAGACTTTACTCTGTTGACTACTACTCTTTGTGTTCTATGTGTTAGGAAATTATAAATCCATCTACCAACTTTTCCTGTTATTCCTTTATCACGCATTTTGTGTGCTATTACACCATGGTCACACTTGTCAAAGGCTTTTGCAAAATCTGTGTATATAACATCTGCATTCTGTTTATCTTCTAGAGCATCCAGGACCTTGTCGTAGTGGTCCAGTAGTTGGGACAGACAGGAGCGGCCTGCTCTAAACCCATGCTGTCCTGGGTTGTGCAATTGATGGGTATCAAGATGGGTGGCGATCTTGCTTCTTAGAACCCTTTCAAAGATTTTTATGATATGGGACGTTAGCGCAATTGGTCTGTAGTTCTTTGCTATTGCTTTACTGCCCCTTTGTGGAGCGGGGCTATGTCTGTTGTTTTTAGTAACTGCGGGACGATCCCAGTGTCCATGCTCCCTCTCCATAGGATGTTAAAAGCATGTGATAGGGGCTTCTTGCAGTTCTTGATGAACACGGAGTTCCATGAGTCTGGGCCTGGAGCGGAGTGCATGGGCATGTCATTTATTGCCTTTTCAAAGTCATTTGGCGTAGTGATGATGTCAGAAAGGCATGCGTCTGTCAAGTTCTGTGGCACTCTCATGAAAAAATCATTTAGGTTTTCGATTTTCAGTCTGGTTAGTGGCTCGCTAAAGACTGAGTCATACTGGGATTTAAGTAACTCACTCATTTCCTTGCTGTCATCTGTGTAGGACCCATCCGGTTTAAGTAGGGGCCCAGTACTGGATGTTGTTCTCGACTTTGATTTGGCATAATAAAAGAAATTCTTTGGGTTAATTTCGATTTCATTTATGGCTTTTAGTTCTTCCCGCGTTTCTTGACTCCTGTAGGATTCCTTTAGCTTTAGTTCGATGTTTGCTATTTTTCTGACCAGTGTCTCCCTACGTATTGCAGATATATTGGCCTCTTTTAGCCGCTGTTATTCTTTGCCTTCGCCTGTAAAGGGAGCGCCTTTCTCTTTCTAGTTTACATCTTCTTCTCCTTTTTCTTAAATGAATATGCCTTGTTCATACCTCGAGTGCCACAGTTAATCTGTTCTAGACATAGGTTGGGATCTGTGTTGCTAAGGTTATCTTCCCAGTTTATATCATTTAGGACTTGGTTTACTTGGTCCCACTTTATGTTCTTGTTATTGAAGTTGAATTTGGTGAAGGCTCCCAAAGACTGACAAAGTTACAATAGTAATGAAATATTTACATGTTTATATCTGGTTACAATCGTAATGAGTTATTTATGCAGATATAAATTAGGTCACATACACAAAAAAGTGGTAATGTTCTATATACAGTGAGCAAAGTCAGGTATTTTTCCAGAATGGTTTGTAATATACCACTGTACATAATGACATTGTGAGAGGGGAGAGATCTACTGATCTACCTGCTTTCTTGCCATCTTATTCAGTGTATCAGCAATATAAAGCTATACTGAAGGTTGCCAACATTGTGAGAGTAAGGTTGCCTGTAAGGCAGCTACTTGGATGCACTTCTAAGTCACCAAATGTTCTCAGCATAACGAGAGAGCAAAGGTCTGACACGTAAATCAGCTTAAATCATATCAGACATTCTTAATGACTATGTCAAATTATATTTAATAAATTTTTCATTATCACTTTCATCGTATTTCACAGCACAAATCCTGCCCTAAAACGGTACAATGATATTTTGTTCTCGCTGTCGTCTTCAACTTCAGGGTCAAAAGGGTGATAGAGGGCTCGACGGTGAAAAGGGTCTCAGAGGACCTCAGGGCCCTCCAGGGCCACCGGGACCACCAGGAACTCAGTCAGGACAAGGTGAGTACCTTCCCATCTCCTCTTTATCATACTGATATCTGGTCATACTCCAAATATTACCATTAGTCTTGTAGCGTAACGTTTCAGGTCATCAAATGAGCTTTTCTTAGCTTAGTTAAACCATTGCTTGAAATTTAGCACCTGAGAATACAACATGGAATTAGAGAATACACAGATAGTGAGTCCAAAACAATACACAGACAAGCACAATACACAAAGCAAGATCCACAAAACACAAGCAAGTTCCACAATACAAACAGTATCCACAATACACAGGCAAGATCCACAATACAGACAATAACCACAGTACACAAGCAAGATAACTAAACAGGAAGGATTTTATAAATGTCCTAGTGGATTTGTGAGTGTGCCTAATGTATGACCGAGGACTCAGGAACTGTATTGTAGATAAATGTCTCGGAGAATGAATTGATGTTCCTTTGTCTGGCAGGAACGTAGATAAACGGTTCAGAGAACCCACAGGTTCTCTGACCCATTTATCTACAGTTATTAACTTGTTGACAGTTTAACTGATGTTTAGATGTGTCAGTAGTTGAAGTAGAAGAGGCGAGAGGTGGAATGTATCAGACTTTATTTAAAAAGTTGAATATTTCGTGTGGCAGTGTTAATGAGAGAGAGAGAGAGCAGTAATGAGAATGATGAATGAGTTACTGACTTCAAAAATCCCTAAAGAAAGTAAGGTAAGCAAAGAGAAGATAATAATCCGGGCAAATGAGAGAGTCGAAATTCTGGGAAAGTGGACAAATGTTATTTGATATACATACAAGAATTAATTAAAGGTATATAACAAACAAGCAAACTTTATTTCTTTATACACTATACAAAATGTAGTTTACAATAAATGGAAATAATTCCCTTTGTCTGACTTTTTTGGGTTATCCTGGTGGGTAATTACCCACCAGGATAACCCAGGAGAAGACCCGGGCCGGGACAGCACCGGCGAACCTGCTGATCTAAACATATGTTGCTATGTATGATCATTTATGTATTTATGTGTACCTGTACCTGAATAAACTTACTTAAGCACAAAAGATACTAGAATGCGGTGTATGAAAATATTACTTGACATCTGCCCAAAATACACATGATGCAATGTTTGTACAAAGGTGAATGACATTTGGGTGTACATGCAGAAAGCACCTATATATTCAGAGCATTTCTGGCATGCTAGTGACTTTCTTTGTGCTTTACAATATTTAATTACATGTAAACTGCACTTTGTATACTACACAAAGACATGAAGTTGTTTGTTTTTGTTTGAAAGAGCAATACGACGGGTGTCGTGTCTTGCTGCACGACCTGTCAGTCGCCTCACTGTGTCCCCCAGTACTCTTCACCTGTCTCTCTCTCTCTCTCCTCTGATTCCTGCTTATTCCCCCTTCAATTCTCTCCACCTCTGACCTTCCCATTCTTTCCTCCTTCACGTCTCTCCACCTCTGACCTTCCCCTGCCTTCCGTTCCTCATCACCTAACCTGCCTAGGACCCTTCACAGCCTCGCGGGACACCACCTTCACCTACGATGTAGCTGGCATCAAGGGGGATAAAGGGGAGCGTGGCCCCCCTGGACCTCCTGGATCAGGCAGGAGTGCCATGGGTCTAGGTGCCACGTACACTAGCGGCGGCGTCTATGGGTTTATGGTGAGTGCCAAATGTAAACTGCATATATATAGTGCCATTTGATATCTTTTACCATTATAAGTTCAGGAATGCGAGGTAATAAACTTTGACCCCCAAAGAATGGAAGGGAATAACAGTTGACCCCAAGGAATGGAAGGGAATAACAATTGACCCCAAGGAATGGAAGGGAATAACAATTGACCCCAAGGAATGGAAGGGAATAACAATTGACCCCAAGGAATGGAAGGGAATAACAATTGACCCCAAGGAATAGAAGGGAATAACAATTGACCCCAGGGAATATAAGGGAATAACAATTGACCCCAAGGAATAGAAGGGAATAACAATTGACCACAAGGAATAGAAGGGAATAACAATTGACCCCAAGGAATAGAAGGGAATAACAATTGACCCCAAGGAATGGAAGGGAATAACAATTGACCCCAAGGAATGAAAGGGAATAACAATTGACCCCAAGGAATGGAAGGGAATAACAGTTGACCCCAAGGAATGGAAGGGAATAACAGTTGACCCCAAGGAATGGAAGGGAATAACAATTGACCCCAAGGAATGTAAGGGAATAACAATTGACCCCAAGGAATGAAAGAGAATAACAATTGACCCAAGGAATGGAAGGGAATAACAATTGACCCCAAGGAATGAAAGGGAATAACAATTGACCCCAAGGAATGAAAGGGAATAACAATTGACCTCAATGAATGGAAGGGAATAACAGTTGACCCCAAGGAATAGAAGGGAATAACAATTGACCCCAAGGAATGGAAGGGAATAACAATTGACCCCAAGGAATGGAAGGGAATAACAATTGACCCCAAGGAATGGAAGGGAATAACAATTGACCCCAAGGAATGGAAGGGAATAACAATTGACCCCAAGGAATGAAAGGGAATAACAGTTGACCCCAAGGAATGGGACTACTGCTCCAGTGCCAAAAATAGACCCCATCGTTAGAATCAAATAACCATCTTGCAGTTTTTTTTAATTATAATTTACTTTTATTACCCCTTGCTTTATTGAATGGACGTATTTTGCATGATTTTATAAATTATTATTACATACCTTTATTGCTCCTTGCCCAGGCTAAACCTCACCCACGCCCAGGGCAAAGCAATTTTGGTCCCGTTGGAGGCCTAGAGGATGAGGATGGAGAAGGCAAGACAGGACCCCCAGGACCCCCAGGACCTGAAGGACCTTCAGGGCCACCAGGTCTTGAAGGACCCCAGGGACCCCCAGGGCCACCAGGACTCCCTGCACAGGTCACTAATGACCCCCAGTTTATTCCAGTTCCAGGACCCCCTGGCCCAGCGGTAAGTTTTTTTTGTCTATGGTTATTGTTGTAGTTTTGTAGTTCAAGTTTGTTTTTGTAGTTGAAGTTTGTGTTTTTGTAAATACAGTTTGCATTTGTAAATACAGTTTGTTCTTTTGTAGTTGAAGTTTGTGAATGACATTTAGGTGTGCATGCAGAAAGCCCCTTAATATGCAGAGCATTTTGGGCAAACTTAAGACTTTGGTGCTTGCAAAGCAAGCACCAAAAATAATAAACACAAATATAATTGAAAATTCGCTGTATTGGCAAAGCGCTCTAAAGCGAGTGCCATATTAACCAGGTATGCCTGTATGTATAAATCCTGTTTTGTGATTAGATAATAGAGGATCTAATCTCCACTTAAAACAAAATAACCTTTCTATAATATGGAGTATAGTATATTATGCAGTTATGGTAAATGACATATATAAACTAGTTTATTTAAAGCTTGTTATTATGCAAGGCATTTTGGGCAACCTTATAATATTTAAAACTAAATTAGGATTACGTACTAGTATATGAGAATACGAATACTTAAAATACAAATAATTTATTTATTTTATGCAGTATACAGGTAATGTAGTTTACATGCAATAAAATATTATTAGGCACAAAATAAAGCCCCTAGCATGCTGTTCATTTTGGGCAAACCAGACTTAGTTTGTATTACTATACAGTCAACCCCCGGTTCTCATTATTAATCCGTTCCAGAGGGCCCATTGATCACCGGTTTGGTCGAACTCCGATTCTATTTTCCCCATAAGAAATAATGGAAATAAAATTAATCCGTTCCAGACATCCAAAAGTATTAAAATAAAATATTTTTTTACAACATAAGACATTCAATGACACACAATTTTATGAGAAATAAAGAAATAATAGTACAATAACATGTCACTTACATTTATTGAAGAGTTGTTGATGTGTGGAAGACGAGAGGAGGGGAGAAGATGGAGTAGTATGCTTGTGTTTGGAAGGGGAATCCCCTTCCATTAACACTGCAGGTGGCAAGTTTTTTTCTGGGGTTACTGGCCTTTTTCTTTTAATGCCACTAGGACCAGCTTGAGAGTCACTGGACCCCTCTCTCACAAAAAATCTGTCCAGGGAGCTCTGTGTCTGGCGTTTCTTTAAAACATCCCTGAAATGGGACACCACATTGTCATTGTACATGTGGCCAACACGGCCTGCAACAGCTTGGTTAGGGTGATAATCATCCATAAAGCCTTGCACATCAGCCCATTTGGCACAGATCTCCCTAATCCTTGAAGAAGACACCTTCCATTTCTGTTCCACCTTCTCTTCCTCTGGACCATTTTCCTGATCTGTGGTCTGTTGTTGCTGTTGAAGCTCTTGCAGATCTTCAGTGGTTAGCTCTTCATTGTGCTCCTCCACCAACTGTTCCACATCCTCGGTACAAACATCCAACCCCATGGACTTGCCCAGTTCCACAATTTCTTGCACAACAGGCTCAGGCTCAGGGTTCTGAGGCTCAGCCCCAATGGAAATAAGTCACTCTGTCTGACTTTTTGGGTTATCCTAGGTTCTCTACACATATGCTGCTATGTAACATCCCCCCAATGAAGAGCAGGGGTGCCACTAGCACGTTGAGGGACAACACAATAAGTGTCAGGGGCCCAAGATTGTTCAACTGCCTCCCAGCATACATCAGGGGGATTACCAACAAACCCCTGGCTGTCTTCAAGCAGGCACTGGACAGGCACCTAAAGTCGGTACCTGACCAGCCAGGATGTGATTCGTACATTGGACTGCATGCGGCCAGCAGTAACAGCCTGGTTGATCAGGCTCTGGTCCAACATGAGGCCTGGTCACAGACCGGGCCGTGGGGGCGTTGACCCCTAGAATTCTCTCCAGGTAAACTCCAGGTATGTATGATAATCTATGTAAATGTATTTGTGTATACCTGAATAAACTTACTTACTTAGCCCCAAAACCTTCAAAATCCCTCTCTAGGACACAGTCTGGCCACAATTTTCTCCAGGCAGAGTTCAAAGTCCTGGTAGTCACTCCCTCCCAAGCCTTACCTATAAGGTTTACACGATGCAGGATATGGAAATGATCTTTCCAAAAGTCTTTTAGGGTCATATTCATGTCTGTGGTCACATCAAAGCACTTTTGAAACATTGCTTTGGTGTCGAGTTTTTAAAAGTTGCAAATGACCTGCTGGTCCATGGGCTGGAGGAGAGAAGTGGTATTAGGGGGCAAGAACTTCACTGTGATGAACTTAAAGTCCTCCACAATTTGCTTTGTCAAGTCTGGAGGATGACCAGGAGCATTGTCCATTATCAGGAGGCACTTAAGTGGCAAATTATTTTCCTCAAGATATTTCTTCACACTGGGGCCAAACACTTCATAAAACCACTCAAAGAAGATTTCCCTAGTGACCCATGCCTTATTGTTAGACTTCCACATCACACACAAATTAGACTTGGAGACACCGCATCTCTTAAACACTCGGGGATTTTCAGAATGATACACCACTAATGGCTTCACTTTACAATTACCACTGGCATTGGCACACAACATCAGAGTTAGCCTGTCTTTCATAGGCTTATGTCCTGGGAGTGCCTTTTCCTCCTGTGTAATGAAGGTCCTGTTGGGCATTTTCTTCCAAAACAGGCCTGTTTCGTCACAATTGAACACTTGTTGGGGTTGGAATTGTTCAGCCTCTATGTACCCCACAAATTCATTCACGTAATTTTCAGCTGCACTTTTGTCAGAACTGGCTGCCTCACCATGCCTCACAACACTATGTATGCCACTTCATTTCTTAAATCTGTCAAACCAGCCTTTGCTGGCTTTAAATTCATTCACTTCAGCACTCGTTGCAGGCATTTTCTTAACAAGATCATCATGCAACTGCCTTGCTTTTTCACATATTATCGCCTGCGAAACACTATCTCCTGCTAACTGTTTCTCGTTGATCCACAACAACAACAAAGTTTCCACTTGTTCCAGCACTTGAGATCTGTTTTGTGACCATACTTGCACCTTTCGCAACAACAGTGTCCTTGATTTCCTTTCTCTTGGCCATGATGGAAGAGATGGTTGAATGGGATTTGCCATAGAGCCTGGCCAGCTCAGTGATACGCACTCCACTTTCATATTTTGCTACCATCTCCTTCTTCAATTCTACCGTATTTCTGACATTCTTTACCACAGGCTTGGCACTAGGAGCTTTTTTGGGGCCCATGGTGGCTTATTTAGCAGTTGCAAGCACTAAAAACAGTAGAATAATGACAATATACTGGAATGAATGCGTGGGTGGTGGTCGCTCGCTTGTAAACAATAGCACACTGAGTGCCACGTGTAGGCGTCCGGGACGAATCGCCAACTCCGAGCAGATCGGCTAATACTGAGCCAAAATTCTCGTCAAAAAACCTGGCGAACACCGATTTTGACGACCTCCAACACCGTCGAGCACCGGGGGTTGACTGTACGTACTTTCCAGCACATAAGGTGCATGAGCATTTAAGATGATGTTTTCAAGCAGATGTATACCTGGAGGGGGTTTGGGGGTCAATGCCCCCATGGCTTGGTCCATGAACAGGCCTCATGGTGGATCAGGGCCTGATCAACTAGGCTGTTACTGCTAACCACTCGTAACCAAAGTATGAACCACAGCCCGGCTGGTCAGGTACTGACTTTAGGTGTTGGTCCAGCTAAAGTGTAACCCAAAGCTTACCCTTGACCTAACCTTGAGCATATAAGGTGCAGGCTGATTTTCCAAGACTTTTGTTGGGAAAAAGCATGCCTTATATGCCAGTTATTCACTAATTCAATAACAGAATTCTAATTAGTGATATATTAATGATGAAGCTAGAGACATGAGGTGAAGGTTGAATAAATACGCCAGTGAGAAGGGTTGGAGTTAAGTGGGACATGACAAGAGTTAAAAGGGTTATCAAAGATTATTCCTTGGGTAGCATTGAAAATAGGCAAATATATTTGTTAGCAGGGTGTATTTGAGAAGGACCTGCCAAGTATGGGCCAGTAGGCCTTTTGCAGTGTTCCTCCTTTCTTATGTTTCTTATTACCTGGAGTTCTTATAAATATCAATCTTGCCGTTCCTTCTTCAGGGTCCCCCTGGACCTCCTGGCCCCCCAGGCTCCCCCACTTTCACCACCCCCAGGAAATATGGATTTGGTGAGTACTCGGTGAAAGACGTAGGCCTATGGGAAATAAAGATAACAATACTATTGCTACAACCATTCACAACTAACCAACAAATTTGAGGCGAAATGAGATCTTGTTAATAGTCCGAGACTAACCAAAACAGCTCATGGTAACACTTTTGATGGGAAAATGCATCAGCACTAAAAGTTTGAAGCCATTCTTCAGTTATTGCAGAGAACCCATCAAAATTTTGCACCTACACAGTTTCATCCCCTAATATTTAGTGTCTAGTGTAGGAGGCCTTGTCTGACAGCAAGCCATGAAGGCTAATGATCTCCAGAACTATCAAAAGATATACAGTGGTACCTCGAGTTACGATGGTCCCCAAAATCGCCCTTTTATGTAAGTTTATTTTTTTAAATGCTTTTGTAGGTATATTTTTGGGGGTGTAAAAGGACTAGTCTATTTTACATTATTCCTTATGGGGATAAATTCGTTTGGTAATGGCACTTGAACAGCATTCTCGAACGAAAAAATATCGTAACTCGAGGTACCACTGTACGTATAACAAAAGATATCTTAAGTTTGTAGGTTAGTAGTGAAAAACTAGATATTCTAACATCTTGGCCTAGTGAATAAATATCCAGCCCATCAAAGATTGTGAATGAATTTTTTAAGAATTAATAATTAATGAATCAGGAATTGCTTTATTGCAAATTGATGAATTATTGCATAATATATTCATGGGAGAGCTCTAAAACCATAGAAATCATACCACACCTTGGAATAGGAGATAATCTAGTTTGATTTGAGAAAGGGGAAGGTAACTCCAATTCCCTGAATCAAGAGCCCTTCATAAGAATCAAGGCATCACCATTGAAAAATCGTAAATTGTAAAAATATGATTGTACATTTTATTCTGTAGAAAAACTAATACTGTCTCTTCATATACTTTGCTTTATTTTTGTAATAGTATATTGTAATTAACTTCATAATTTTCATCTCGGGATATTATTATTCTCATATATACATAGTTATAATATACATACTTATGTACACACACATGTTTACACTAGATACATACATACTCTTATTTAAATATAAATATACATACACTCATATATACAGTAGAGAAAGTGCAAAGGTTTGCAACAAGGTTAGTTCCAGAGCTAAGGGAAATGTCCTACGAAGAAAGGTTAAGGGAAATCGGCCTGACAACACTGGAGGACAGGAGGGTTAGGGGAGACATGATAACAACATACAAAATACTGCGGGGAATAGACAAGGTGGATAGAGACAAGATGTTCCAGAGAGGGGACACAGAAACAAGGGTCACAAATTGGAAGTTGAAGACTCAGATGAGTCAAAGGGATGTTAGGAAGTATTTCTTCAGCCATAGAGTAGTCAGGAAGTAGTAGTGGAGGCAGGAACCATACATAGCTTTAAGACGAGGTATGATAAAGCTCATGGAGCAGGGAGAGAAGGGACCCAGTAGCGATCAGTGAAGAGGCGGGGCCAGGAGCTGAGTCTCGACCCCTACAACAACAATTAGGTGAGTACATACAGTAATCTTATTTATACTAGCTATTTTCATACATAAGTGGTATTTCACCATATTATGTTTAAGTCTATTTTAAACTTAATAATTTGTGACTAGTCTATTTTCACATTAAGATAAAATTGTTAATGCATGTAGCTTCTGAGATACAAACCTACAATTACATATGTATAACAGACTCTTTATTTATATTGACATACATATTGTACATGTACTTTCACATACACACCAAATACATATGTACACTCACACATGCTCTTTATTTATATATGTACATACATGGACACTCATGTACACAGTCAAGAAATAAAAAACAAGAAATTCATGTACATACATGTAAGTATTATAATTATATCTACAGGGAAATGCTAAATCCATGTCATGTAGCACCTGAGTAATGACAGGTTATTAAATAAGAGGACAATGAGAGATGTTGATTTTCAGTACAATGTACAATTACTGTAAGAACTGGTTACTTGTTATTCAGATTTACAGGCAGGCCTCTTGAATCCTTCAGATGGTATACTGATTTGCAGGAAGGCCTTTTGAATCCTTAAATTAATAATCCTTCAGATGTTATTCAGATTTACAGGAAGGCTTCATGAATTAAGAACCCGTCAGGAAGAGCCGAAATTCACGGAATAACCTTTTCCAGGCTCCAGCTCACGAGACGGGGTCTTCAGCTCACTGCCGGCCACACCCAACCTTGGTGTTGAGCTCACTCCCAGTGCTCCTCTCAGCTTCACCTCAAGACCCGCCATGCTGCAGGTCAACTTCACTAACTCTATTTTAATAAAGACAATTTATAGAAGGATGGAAGCTAAGATAATGTTTCATTTGCAGACCAAACTTCTTCAAGTTCAATTTTTTTAGAGACCAAACTTCTTCAAGTTAATTTTTTCACTTGAGACCAAACTTTAAGTTCAGTTTTTCATTTATAGACCAAAATTCTCCAGGTCTTCAAGTTCAATTTTTAATATAAAGACCAAACTTCTTCAAGTTCAATTTTTCACATAGGGACCAAACTTCTTCAGGTTCAATGAATGGACTTGAAAAACATATTTAAGACTAATATTGTCATAAATAAAGTTTCCATACTGCTAAAACAATGTTTTTATTCCAGTTTATAGTATTTTATACTTTCAAATGTCACTACCTGTGTTTTATATCAATAAACAAGAAACACCAAGAAACTCCTGCACTGCAACACAAACTGGCATGACCCTCATCCAAGAACCATACATAGTTATATATTCATAGTAATAGTAATACAGCCTCTCCACACTTAGCGATGTACTCATTCACCGATGACTTGGACTTACGATGGGCTCTCTGACCAGTTTGCATACCTAAATAATGTATATTAGAGCTGATTTCCTCTTTTCTGTTTATTGCAATATAGTACAGTACACTACTGTATAAACATTTAAAAATATACCAGAAATGTTATAAATGGTGCAAAGGTGACATTAAAACAATATCAAAGATGGTCGACACAAACCCACTACCATTATAGTATGCTCCTCACTTAGCGATGAATTCGTTTACCGATGTGGTCTTAGGAACGGAATTCCGTCGTTAAGTGAGGAGAGGCTGTACGTTATTTCAGCATGATACAATGTACAAAGGTGAATGACATTTGGGTGTACATGCAGAAAGCCCCTATATATGCAGAGCATTTCAGGCAACTTTAAGACTAACTTAAGATTAATAAGGCAATAACAATACGAGTAATTTTATACATACTGTCACTTGGGCTTAGGAGTTTACAGTGAATACAAGAGGATTGAATATCATATTAGTTCATGCTATATGGCTTCAATAAGTTTAACAGAGGAATTATAAGTTTGATTATTAATATAAAGAGGACACAATCAGTTTTTTAATGTTTGGGAGGAGAGGGAATGGAAGGTAATCAGGTTTGATCCAAAGAAGGGAGAGTTACTCCTGTTCATATGATCAAGAGCCCTCCAGCAATATCGAGACCTCCACCTTGAAAATATTATTATTTTAATATTTAGGTGTTAGGTAAGGGTTTGTCAGGAAACAGGACAAGTCTTTCCTATCTTGGGTCTTAGTTATATGATGACCTACAACTGGAGCTTTTGGTCATCTGACTGAGGCCTGGTCTATGACCAGGCCTTGGGGCATTGACCCCCCAAAACCTTCTCCAGGTATAAGGGTTACACAGCACCTGGGAAATGGGAGGCAATCAGGTTTGATCCAAGGAAGGGAAGGACAATTTTAATTCACTCATCAAGGAACCTCAAAGGAGGGTCTTGGAAGGATGGATCTTTAAACAGTTGACTGACTGGGCTCACCTCATTATCCTCTATTTCCTTGTTTATCCGTAAATATATGTTTACTGTACATATATTATTTTACTCATAAGTGAAAAACGCAATACGTGTGCCTAGGAAGTTTTAATATTTATCTGGCATGGCCGGACAGATAACCGACGGACACTTGGCCGACAGACATTGACAGAAGGGCAATTGGCCGAACAGAAATTATGCCGGTAACCATTTGGGTGAATGGACAGTAGACTGAATGGATAATTAGGTAAGGTTAGGTTGGGTGATGAATGCCAGTTCAGCCATATGTCCATTTGGTCAAGTATCTGTTGGTGAAATGTCCTTCGGTTAAGTATCTGTTGGCAAAATGTCTGATCAGCCGGGCTGTGGTTCGTACGTTGGACTGCGTGCGGCCAGCAGTAACAGCCTGGTTGATCAGGCTCTGGTCCAACAGGAGGCCTGGTCACGGACCGGGCCGCGGGGGCATTGACCCCTGGAATTCTCTCCAGGTAGACTCCAGGTAGAGCCTTATCTGGTAGGAAGAGGTCGAGTCATAGCTCTTGGCATCAATGCTAAACTATGACCAGCTTGTTTTGTTTATGTCGTGTGTGTGTATTTCTGTACATTTGTATTGTTTAAAGCGTGCATGTGTCCCCCCGAGTGATGTGTCTGCACTACTACACAGGCTTGGTCCCGACACACCCGAGGTACACTGGCTTACGTTTTGGACGATGACTCTCTCTTTATCCGAGCTTCCCGGGGCTGGCGAGAGGTAACGGTGAGTATTATATTCAAGGAGTAGATGTGGGTACTCCAGGTAACTCAGATAACTTACTAATCTTTTTTTCAATGTGGTTGGAAGGACAAATTTTTGAAACCATTGATAAATCAAATACAGTTCATGCACTCTGAAAGAAGGGTGTTGATATGTTGCAGTTTTTTAAATGTAGTGTAGCCACACCTCTGGCAAGACTAATGAAGTGAATGATGATGAAAGTGTTTCTTCTTTTTTGGGTCACCCTGCCTCGGTGGGAAACATCTGATGTGTTAATAAAAAAAATGAACTGGCAAATTTAAAGTAAGACTGCATTCCTTAATGTTTTAAGGTGTGGGAGCAGTATTTCTCTTTCTTCAAAGGACAATCCTTGGTGAGATGGGTATATGAACTCTTAGGGAAGTATTGAAATAACAAAGGTCATCACCTTATGCTATTTTATGACTATTAATAAAATGTGTGAGTGTGTTAGATAGGAGAGGAGGCAAATGGGTTTTGGGACCTGATAAGCTGTTGGAGTGTGAGCAGGGTAATATTTTATGAAGGGATTCAGGGAAACCGGTTAGCCAGACTTGAGCCCTGGAGGTGGGCAATACATTGCCTACACTCTAAAGGAGGGTTTAGAGATATGTATTTGCTGTTTGGAGGGACATCTAAACTGTCATATCTGTGCACCTTTGGCAAAATAGTGATAGTATGAATGATGGTGAAAGTGTTTCTTTTTGTGTCACCCTACCTCGGTGGGAGACAGCCAGTGTGTTCAAAAATAATAATGATGATTATGATGATTATTATTATTAACTTTCCGGGGAATCACTAATCAACGAAGAATCATACACTCTTTGGGAAATAGGAGTTCTCACAATGTAACTTATACAGAATTAGGTAGCAGCACTATGCAAATATAACTAATGTTGCTAAATTAACAAAACTGCTTTCAGCTGGGCGCAGTGTTAGCTCCACAGCTGACACCCACACCACCCCGCCCATCAACCCCAACACCCATCAACCCAAATGTAGAAACACTGCCAGAGGAGCTGGCCACAGACTACAGTGCAGGCAGGACCATGGTAGGTGGGGGGGGGAAGAGAGAGAGAGAGGGAGATATTGCAAGTTTTAGTTGAGTAATTTCTCCACAGTCAGAAAATATCTTAAAACAGGGTGCCATGGTACTCATTCAGGCATTTATTTCCTCTCAAAATGATTTTTGCAACCTTTGGATGTGGGATTGTCTGTCTTATTCTCCCCACAGTCAGAAAATATGTTCAAGTAGGGTGCCATGGTATTTATGCAGGCATTTATTTCCTCTGGAAATGATTTTTGCAGTCTTTTGATTATGGGATTGTCTAATTGCTTCTTAAAAGGGTGTAGGAAGTAAGGGAGAGGGGTTTATGTGAGGGAAAGGGAAGTAGAGAGCTTGGGAATGGGAGGTAATCTAAGGAATGAAGGAGGAGCTCCGATTCCTTGGATTAAGAGCCCAGAATGATCACAGATTAAGATTTTAAAAGAGTCCCAGGGAAATCAGAAAGCTCTTCATTAATTTGTGTGAAATTAGGAAGAGGAATGATCTGGATGAAACTGTGGTATACCTGGAGGGTCTTCCGGGGGGTCAGATTCCCCCACACCCCGGTCCATGACCAGGCCTCAAACCAGATGGTAGAACCAGATTCCATACACAGCCTCAAGGAGAGGTATAAACAAGACCCATGAGATAAGATATATTATACAAAGTATTACACTGTAGGGGTCATATGGCACCTGGAGAATGGGAGGTAGTCAGGTTTGATCCAAGGTAAGGGGAGGGTAGCTCTAGTTCCTTGTATCAAGACCTATTTGCCAGTATTAAGGCACCTCCTTGTAAAGTACAACCAGGAAAGTGACTGATAATGGTATGCAATATCGCCAAGTTGATAAGTAAGACACCTGTGCAACAGTTATGTATCTTTATTTTGAAAACATTTTGCCTATGGAGCAAAACTTTTCTCCAGGCTGAGGGACTGACCACCTCAAAACTACATCTTCAAGGGTGATGGACTGATTATGTATATCATCTTTACATCTCTATTGCTTCTGCTGCCTCCTCTGTACTCGACTGAAGAAGTCTACCTAACTGTTGCACATGTGTCTTACTTATCAAACAGGAAAGTCCACTTTAAATGTGAGAATTGACCCACTTCTCTGTTTACAGTGGGGTGAGCCAATGACTACAGACAATGAGGTACATGTCAGTATTGTTTCTTCTTTACATAAGCCATCTCTATTATTACTTTTTTCTCATATTATCATCATTCTCTCCCCTTCATTACCTTCCACAGTAATAAGGCATGAGTAGTCATTCTTTTTTGCATGAGTAGTCATTCTTTTATGTTAATTATATTAGAAATCTACCACTAAATTATGTAGAAGTATAAGCATGCATCATTTTCTTTTTAATATGTTGTGTTAAATGTAGTATATGTGCATGTATATATGTATGTATATATATATATATTATATGAAATAAGAGTGTGTGTATACTAACCAAACTCATGACCTTTTTTTTTTTGAAATCAAGAACGAGGTGTGGAATTTGAAGGAGGTAAGTCTTGTGTGTTTGTAAGAAGTGAGGATACGAAATACTATTACCATTTCCTTCTCATTTTATTACTCATTTATTTTTGCCATAACTCCACATAATAGAACATTCTCAAGTTCTTCAGGTTAACTCAATGTAAAAAACTATATTATCTGATATATTCAGTGGGTCGTCGAGCTTCTAATTTGCTTTTAAAACTTTATTACTTCCACGGGAGGCAAACCCCTTTTACAAAATACAAATACAAATTTTTATTTCTTTGCAAGTTTACAATGTGATTGACTTGTTGTAGGGATTCATATTTACATATAGTTTATAGTGTGTAATTACAATAATGAGTTGCAGTGCAAAGAGAGCCACTATCATGCCTTGGCATTATGGGCAGACTAAATTTATAATTCCCTGGGAGCCTGTAGGGATGATCTGGGGCAGCTGTCATGGGTGTGCTGACATCAGGGGCAACTTTCAGGGGTGTGCTGACATCTGGGGTAACTTTCAGGGGTGTGTGCTGACATCTGGGGCAACTTTCAGGGGTGTGCCGACATCTGGGGCAACTTTCAAGGGTGTGCTGACATTTGGGGCAACTTTCAGGGGTGTGCTGACATCTGGGGCAACTTTCAGGGGTGTGCTGACATCTGTGGCAACTTTCAAGGGGGTGCTGACATCTGGGGCAACTTTCAGGGTGTGCTGACATCTGGGAGAATTTTCAGGGGTCTTCTGAACCATGGTTTCCGTGGTTTCAGTTATCCGCGGTTTACTGTTGCCGGAAAATAACCCTTCAAAGCACAAAAGTCGTGATGATGAGAGTTCTTCAAAGCTTAAGAGAAACCGTGAGGTGTTTCCCATCAGTAAAAAAGTGCTAATTCTTGACTTACTGTGTGTAATTTATCAATTAAAATTTATGATAAAAAAAAGATTAAAAAGATTAAAAGATAATCTTCTTCTTTCTTTCAACGCACCGGCCGTATCCCACCGAGGCGGGGTGGCCCAAAAGGAAAAATGAAAGTGTCTCCTTTTACATTTAGTTATATATACAGGAGAAGGGTTACTAGCCCCTTGCTCCTGGCATTTTAGTCGCCTCTTACAACACGCATGGCTTATGGAGGAAGAATTCTGTTCCATTTCCCCATGGAGATAAGAGGAAATAAGAACAAGAACTAGTAAGAAAATAGAAGAAAACCCAGAGGGGTGTGTATATACGTACTGTATATGATTATACATGCATGTGTAGTGTGACCTAAGTGTAAGTAGAAGTAACAAGACATAACCTGAAATCTTGCATGTTTATGAGACAGAAAAAAGATACCAGCAATCCTACCATCATGTAAAAAATTACAGGCTTTCATTTTACACTCACTTGGCAGGACGGTATTACCTCCCTGGGTGGTTGCTGTCTACCAACCTACTACCTAGGTAAAAGATAATATCATTATTAAATCATTCTTCTTCTTTCAACAAATCGGCCGTTTCCCACCAAGGTGGGGTGGCCCAAAGAGAAAAACAAAAGTTTCTCTTTTTAACTTTAGTAATGTATACAGGAGAAGGGGTTATTAGCCCCTTGCTCCTGGCATTTTAGTCGACTCTTATAACATGCATGGCTTACGGAGAAGAATTCTGTTCCATTTCCCCATGGAGATAAGAGGAAATAAGAACAAGAACTAGTAAGAAAATAGAAGAAAACCCAGAGGGGTGTGTATATATATATGCTTGTACATGAATGTGTAGTGTGACCTAAGTGTAAGTAGAAGTAACAAGACATACCTGAAATCTTGCATGTTTATGAGACAGAAAAAAGGCACTAGCAATCCTACCATCATGTAAAACAATTACAGGCTTTTGTTTTACACTCACTTGGCAGGACGGTAGTACCTCCCTGGGCGGTTGCTGTCTACCAACCTACTACCTAGGTAAAAGATAATCTTTCTTTTTTCAACACGTCGGCCGTTTCCCACCAAGGCGGGGTGGCCCAAAAGGAAAAACGAAAGTTTCTCCTTTTACAATTAGTAATATATACAGAAGAAGGGGTTACTAGCCCTTTGCTCCCGGCATTTTAATCGCCTCTTACGACACGCATGGCTTACGGAGGAAGAATTCTGTTCCACTTCCCCATGGAGATAAGAGGAAATAAGAACAAGAACTAGTAAGAAAATAGAAGAAAACCCAGAGGGGTGTGTATATATATATGCTTGTACATGAATGTGTAGTGTGACCTAAGTGTAAGTAGAAGTAACAAGACATACCTGAAATCATTAATGTTTATGAGACAGAAAAAAGACACCAGCAATCCTACCATCATGTAAAACAAATACAGGCTTTCGTTTTACACTCACTTGGCAGGACGGTAGTACCTCCCTGGGCGGCTGCTGTCTACCAACCTACTACCTAGCAAGCGTAGTAAAAGATAATATCATTATTATATCATTATTGTGTATAATATCATTATTATGCACAATACAGAAGGTCCCCAACATGTTTGTAACTTGAAGACTTCCTGTATTATGAATATTATAAATAATTTACGAGGTTCCCAATGTGTTCATAAGTTGAGGACTTCCTATAATGGTACTAATGACAAATGATCAACAACTTGATCTTTTAACATGGCCATGCCCTAGGGCACTGTTCTAGGCCCTTTTTTCTTCCTACTGCTGCTCAGGAACTTAAACCAATGTGTTTAGTCCATCAGTCTTGATAAAGATACCCAAATGTTGCACAAGTGTCATATTTACCAGCTTGTTAGGTTTCTACACCATTTATTCACATCTTTTTTATACTGCTCTTGCAAACTAAGTCTTGACACCTAAACAACTGTGTTACCATCCTCCCTCAGACTAACTCTGCTCTCAGCTTTGTCAGATTATTACTTTTTAAGCAACTCCTCAGCTTTTACAACATACAGTGGACCCCCGCCTAACGAACACCCCGGAAATCGTACAGTTATGTAAGTATAATATTGTAAGTTCTTGTGGAAGTGTATTTTTGGGGGTCTGAAATAGACTAACCTACGTGACATTATTTCTTAAGGAAGTAAATTCGTTCAGTAATGGCACTTGAGCAGGCTTCTGGAATGAATTTTGTTCTTTAGGCGGGGGTCCACTGTACATTAAAATAACCATGTTGATTAATATTGCATAAAGTCTAATTATACATGCTAGGCCTATAAGTAATTTGTTAGGTCTGTAATTAGTCTGCCCAAAATGTTTTGCATAACAGTAGGGTTTTGTTAGGATATGTGATGCAATGTTCCCATAAAATCGTACCTTTACCTTTGATATATCTTTTGCGAGTTCTGAGAGTCTACTCCCAGAGCCCGGCCATGGGCCAGGCTGCTGTTGCTGCTGGCCAGTCTAATTGTAAAACTTTCCAATGAAACCTCACTCTATTCTAGTACGTAAATAATTTTTTTTACCTCACCGTATTGCAGTAAAATAATTTTGTACCTCACTGTATTCTGGTAAAATAATTTTGTACCTTACTGTATTCTAGTAAAATATTTTTTTAGCTTTATTTCTAATACCACTGTACCATTACTACGACCAATAGCGGATAGTACTGCCACTTCAACTACCACAACCACCACCAGACTACCACTATTATTGCCACAATCATCACCACATCCAATATTACTATAACTATCACCACTACACTGCCTCTCTCTCCCCCTGACAGTTAAGGTTGGCAGCGCTCAATGAACCCTGGACAGGTAACCTGCGTGGGGTGTCCTCCGCTGACTACGCCTGCTATAGGCAAGCCCGTACTGCTGGTCTCCGTGGCTCCTTCAGGTAGAACGAGTGTATTTAGGGAGGTACTACCCTCCTCTTATATGATAGTGAGACAGGCAGTAGGTCAGTAAATAGTAACCATCCAGAGAGGTACTACCCTCCTGTCATATGAGGGTGAATCAGGCAGTAGGTCAGTAAATAGTAACCATCCAGGGAGGTACCACCCTCCTGTCATATGAGGGTGAATCAAGCAGTAGGTCAGTAGATAGTAACCATCCCGGGAGGTACCACCTTCCACTCTTATGATGGTGAAACAGATGTCTTCAATATTTTGTAACATGGAAGGTTTTCTGGTCTTTTTTTTTTCTCATGACAGGTTAATCTTACAAAATTTTGCTTATTACTTTCTCTTATATTCACCTCAAAAAAATTAAAATTGTCTCTATCATCTAAAATAAATTACCTAAGATGGCTTGAATTACCCTAAAATAATTTTATAAACCTAATAAATTTAACCCAACCTGACATAAATAGCTTAAATAAAATGAAAAAAATAATCAGTGGTAAATTGTTTCTTCTTCTAGGGCATTACTGTCTGGCCCAAGGCATGATGTTGCCTCATTGGTTCGCTTCGCTGATAGGCAACAACCAATCATCAACTTACAGGTGAATGATGTCAAATATTATTTTGAGTAATGTCACTGAGCAGAGATGCACAGTAATTTAACATAATGCACTTAACCCATTTACTGTCCAAACGTATATACAGTGGACCCTCGGTTAACGAATACCCCGGAAATCGTGCAATTATGTAAGTATAATTTTGTAAGTTCTTGTGGAAGTGTATTTTTGGGGGTCTGAAATAGACTAACCTACGTGAAATTTTTCCTTAAGGGAGTAAATTCGTTCGGTAATGGCACTTGAGCAGACTTCAGGAGTGAAGTTTTTACGAAACTCGGGGGTCCACTGTATACGTTTTTACCGCTAGCGCTCCGACCTTGATTTTCCCCATAAGAAAGCATGTAAAAAAAACGTATATATACATTCGGAGCGCTAGCGGTATACACGTATATATATGTTTGGACAGTTGATGGGTTAATGCAAGAAGGGGATCAGTGAGATAAATTAAAAAAATTAAGATGATTCCATTTTAAGAGGAATGGGTTCTGTTGTATTAACCAGCAAGCTCTAAAGGTGCTAGTTCTGTGTAACAATCTTGGTTATACCCCGGCAGGGCGAGGAAGTGTTGGGGTCTTGGCGTGATGTGGTGGCTGGTGAAGGTGGACAGTTCCTAGAGCAGCCAAGGATACTATCCTTTGATGGTAGAGACGTCATGACCGACAGCTCCTGGTGAGGCTTCTACCCATCCATATTTCTGTTATAACCCCCCCTCTTTATATCTGTGTTATCAGTTCACCTGAGTATGTATAGGTGGGCCCCGTTTATACAACAGGTTAGGTTCTAGGTTACTGTAGGCCCCTGTCTATATAGCAGGTTAGGTTCCAGGCTACCACTGTAAATAAAAAATCACTGTAAAGTGAATCATAGCCTTTTTTTCATTTTCAAATGCATAAAAAAGCCTTATAATTTGTTTACACTGTCATATATTAAGTGAGTAACAAAGCTAGGCCTAAAAAAATGCATATTCAGTACACACATTACTTACCTAAAAATATTTTTGTATGTACTTAGCTTATAGTGAGTGGTGAATATAACTTTATAAATGAAGAATGGGTATAATTGAAAACTGCCGTGTTAGTGAAATGCTGTAAAGTGAATTGCTGTAATGTGTGGCCCTCCTGTATGTTGTAATCAATGTTTTCACTGACATACCACCATTATTCTTACTAATATTGTGCTCCACTCCTCTGCAGGCCAGTGAAGTACATGTGGCACGGCTCCAACAGATATGGGGAGTCGTCACTCAGTCATAATTGCAATGCTTGGTCCAGTGCCTCCTCCAGCACTCATGGTATGGCTGCTGCTCTCCACTCTCTCAAGCTTCTCGACCAGCAGAAGGTCGCCTGCGACAACCGACTCATAGTTCTCTGCATTGAGAGCTCGAGCACTTTGCCCAAGCGCAGAAAACGAGACACTGAAGAGCAGACCAAATGGGAAAGCGAAAACAACAACTTGCACAAGAAATGGGACAGAAGCGATGAATACAGAAAATTGGACCAGAGTGAGAGCAAACTGGTAGTTGGGCAGAAGTTGTCAGATATCAGTTACCCAGCTAAAGACTTAGAAAAGAAAAATAAAGAAGTATTAGATACGTTAGTGGTAGATAAATCTTATGATTCTGCTCACTCTGCCACACTAGACAATACAGAAAATCACATAAGTTCTACAGAGGAAAACAGAGATGTTGAATGCACTACTGAGCACGTGAGTTTTGAAGCACATGATGTGCCTCCCAGTTTAATCAAGGACTTGTATGTAATTTGAAAGACATTATAACAAAAACCTATGTATATTATTAATAATTCTGTGATCTCCACGGCATTGCACCGCTTCGTGGTCTATATCCGTCTTTTTCTACATCGATTGCCTACCTATAGAAAACGTTTGGAGTAACACGGGTTTCTGTAAAGATACCACGGCTTTGCTATACTTCAGGTTTGTGTAATTATGGTCAAAATGTTCCCTACTGTAGTTATCCCTCTATATGTAGGCCTTCTGGGCCTCTTTCATATTCTCACCTAGGATGCCTAATATTAAGGTGTAAGAGCTTGCAACAAGACGCTGTATGAATGTATATAATGCTTCATGTAACCAAGTCTTCCAGTGTGAAATGCCTTCTTTGATAAGTTCAAAGAAATCTATGTCTTCCAATATTTAAATGTTAAGAATCTTGTTATTCCAGTTGACGTGTAAACCTCCCAAACTCTTCCATGTCATTAGAGTTTGTGTTATATTTTTTAATCTCTCGATGCTCCACACATATGTAAATACTAACAGTGTAATATATGACTTTAACTGTACAGCTCCTTACTGTCCAGCGATACTGTCCAATTTTTAATGACCTGTTTTAAACTAGCCACCATACATGTCACCATGTACTGTACCCATTAATATTAAGAGTTGCCTAACTAATTAATGATAACATCAACAGTATTAATAGAATTATTCTCTTCCTTAATATTTCACATCTCATAATACTCATTTAAGAATCTTGCAAATCTTTCATGTACTATATGTAAGAGTTTCATGACTATGTATCCTAATGAAAGCAAGCCATGCTACTTGGCTTTTGTGGGTTATTCTGGATTGTTAGCCCTCTGGGGTTTATCCAGACAGGGTCTTCTACTCTGAAGCTCACTAATACTCCTCACACCTCCACATATTTAAATTCGGTACTTATTGTGTTTAGCATATTTTGAATTACAATCAAATGTACTTCCTCACACTTGTCCTCCACACAAATCCTCCCTTCAAAATATTTTTATTATTCATACTGAGAATTGTTTAATCATTTGCCATCATCATCATCATATTACACTACGAACTCTGGTAATCCTCAAAATATATAAATGCTCGTAGTCTTCTTAAAATCTTAATGTTATGCTTCACTTAGAATTTTGAGAGCATTTACCTCGCACTTCACATTTATTATATTCTCCTACTACGAACAGATGCTCTGGGCTCGTCTTATCATGCTTTTTTTTTCTATAATTTTCTGGTGAATGGAGAAAATGATGATGTCATCTAATGATTAACTTTTTTTTGTTGTAAATTTTTCTTATTAATAATAAACATGTTAAAAAATCTTTGTTTTCATTCCTCGTTTTGCGTAGCATAAGCTGTCGTATCTGTGCACCTCTGGCAAGACAGTGATGGTGTGGGTGATGGTGAAAGTGTTTCTTTTTCAGGTCACCCTCTGCCTCGGTGGGAGAGCCAGCCTGTTGAAAAAATAAAAACTGCATAATGTATGAACCAGTTTAAGAGCTGATGAAATAAATGTAAGTAAACTAAACTTTGAAGATTAAGACAATGTCCAACAGTTGAGTATCTTAACTGATGAAACATTTTGCCTACACAGTAAGCTTCTTCAGTCAGATACAGAGGCAGCAGGTGTAGTAGTGAAATAAAGATATAATCAGTCCACCAACCTTGGAAAACTAGTATTTGAGGTGGTCAGTCCCTCAGCCTGGAGAAGAGTTCAACTCCATGGAGCTGAAATCTTCTTCAGGCTGAGGGACTGATTACATCATCATTATTACACTACTACACCTGCTCCCTCAGTATTTGACTGAAAAAGCCTGTGTAGGCGAAACGTTTCATCAATAAAGATACCTAACCGTTGCACGTGTCTTAATCTTCAACTTGTCAACATTTTATACCATTTTCACCACAAACCAAGATTTCCCACACTTAATCTAGGTCCTGGTAGGACCTAGCCTACTGATACCAAAACTATCACTTTTTAGCCTAGCTTAGTCTGACAGGTTGCAGCTTTGCTCGATGTAAATTATATGTGAAATATTGCTTTCTATTGAACTGATGAAAGTGAATGCTTAAGGTAAACAAAGTGACAGTAACACGTTCCTGTACAAGAATTACAAATCTCTCTTCGTAATCTCAAGTTGGTTTAACTTTTACACGTTATAATTTTTTTTTAATACACTGGCTGTCTCCCAACAAGGCATCAATATATTCACTGGAAATGCACAATTAAAAACAAAATTTTTTGGGTAATAGTCATGGGTTAAGTTGAACTTGGATTATCACTAACATATTACTGCAGTTATATTAACTTCCAGGGAAAAAGGCTAAAGCTGTAGGGTTTGTATACCACCTGAGGAATAAGGAGGTATTTAGGTTCAATCCGTGGAAGGGGAGGATAAGTCCCACTCCCTGGATCAAGAGCCCCTCTCCAGCATCAAGGCACCTCCCCTGAGGAAACTGTAAATAAAGTATATGAATTCTTAAGAGGTGCTAAGACCTTGGGTAACTTTAAAAAGAGATTGGATAAATATATAAGTGAGATAACAGAGATAACACCAGGAGGCAGCTCAGATGAAAACTCGCACACACATGAACTTTTAAATCTCTGCACCAAATTCACCTTAAACCAGCAAATAGTAGAGCCTACAAGATTAGAGAATACGCTGGCCCTCATCTTCACCAACAATGATGATCTGATACGAAATGTCATCATATCAAAAACAATATACTCAGATCACAACATAATAGAGGTCCAGACATGTATGCGGGGAGCCCCAGATTGACAAAATGTGATCAGCCGCGAGGAAGCCTTCTCCAAATTCAACTTCAATAACAAAAACATAAGGTGGGACCAAGTAAACCAAGTCCTAAATGATATAAACTGGGAAGATAGCCTAAGCATCACGGATCCTAACCTATGTCTAGAACAAATTAACTCTGTGGCACTTGAGGTTTGCTCAAGGCAAATTCCCTTAAGGAAAAGGAGAAGATGTAAACTAGAAAGAGAGAGGCGCTCCCTATACAGGCGAAGGCAAAGATTAATGGAGCAGCTACAAGAGGCCAATATGTCTGAAATACGTAGGGAGACACTGGTCAGAGAAATAGCAAACCGAATTAAAACTAAAGGAATCTTACAGGAATCAAGAAACGCGGGAAGAACTAAAAGCCATAAATGAAATTGAAAGAAACCCAAAGTATTTATTTTCTTATGCCAAATCAAATTCGAGAACAACATCCAGTATTGGGCCCCTACTTAAACGGGATGGGTCCTACACAGATGACAGCAAGGAAATGAGTGAGTTACTAAAGTCCCAGTATGACTCGGTTTTTAGCGAGCCGCTAACCAGACTGAAAGTGGAAGACCTAAATGATTTTTTTATGAGAGTGCCACAGAACTTGGCAGACGCATGCGTATCTGACATTACCCTGATGCCAAATAGCTTCGAAAAGGCAATAAATGACATGCCCATGCACTCCGCTCCAGGCCCAGATTCATGGAACTCAGTGTTCATCAAGAACTGCATGGTTTAGCGCTTCTTTTGATTATAATAATAATAATCAAGAACTGCAAGAAGCCCCTATCACGTGCTTTTAACATCCTATGGAGAGGGAGCATGGACACTGGGGTTGTCCCACAGTTACTAAAAACAACAGACATAGCCCACTCCACAAAGGGGGCAGTAAAGCAATAGCAAAGAACTACAGACCAATAGTGCTAATGTCCCATATCATAAAAATCTTTGAAAGGGTTCTAAGAAGCAAGATCACTACTCATCTTGATAACCATCAATTACACAACCCAGGGCAGCATGGGTTTAGAGCAGGTCGCTCCTGTCTGTCCCAACTACTGGACCACTACGACAAGGTTCTGGATGCTCTAAAAGACAAACAGAATGCAAATGTTATATACGTACACAGACTTTGCAAAAGCCTTTGACAAGTGTGACCATGGTGTAATAGCACACAAAATGCGTGATAAAGGAATAACAGGAAAAGTTGGTAGATGGATCTATAATTTCCTAACAAGTAGAACACAAAGAGTAGTAGTCAACAGAGTAAAGTCTGAAGCGGCTACAGTGAAAAGCTCTGTTCCATAAGGCACAGTACTCGCTCCCATCCTGTTCTTCATCCTCATATCGGACATAGACAGGGATATCAGCCACAGTGCCGTGTCTTCCTTTGCAGATGACACCCGAATCTGTATGACAGTGTCCACTGTTGAAGACACTGCAAGACTCCAAGCAGGCATAAACCAAATCTTTAAATGGGCTGCAGAAAACAATATGAAGTTCAATGATGAGAAATTTTAATTACTCAGATATGGAAAACATGAGGAAATTAAAATCTCATCGGAGTACAAAACAAATTCCAACCACACAATAGAGCGAAAAACTAATGTCAAAGACCTGGGAGTGATCATGTCAGAGGATCTCACCTTCAAGGACCATAACACCGTAGCAATAGCATCTGCTAGAAAAATGACAGGATGGATAATGAGAACCTTCAAAACCAGGGATGCCAAGCCCATGTTGACACTTTTCAGGTCGCTTGTTCTATCTAGGCTGGAATATTGCTTCACACTAACTGCACCTTTCAAGGCAGGTGAAATTGCTGACCTAGAAAATGTGCAGAGAACCTTCAAGGCACGCATAACTGCGATAAACCACTTCAATTACTGGGAATGCTTGAAGTTCCTAAACCTGTACTCCCTAGAACGCAAGCGGGAGAGATACATTATTATATACATGTGGAAAATTCTTGAGGGATTAGTACCAAACTTGCACACGAGAGTCACTCCCTACGAAAGCAAAAGACTCGGCAGGCGATGTATCATCCCCCAATGAAAAGCAGGGGTGCCACTAGCACGTTGAGAGACAACACAATAAGTGTCAGGGGCCCAAGACTGTTCAACTGCCTCCCAGCATACATAAGGAGGATTACCAATAGACCCCTGGCTGTCTTCAAGCAGGCACTGGACAGGCACCCAAAGTCGGTACCTGACCAGCCAGGCTGTGGTTTGTACGTTGGAATGCGTGCTGCCAGCAGTAACAGCCAGGTTGATCAGGCTCTGATCCAACATGAGGCCTGGTCACAGACCAGGCCGCAGGGGCGTTGACCCCTGGAACTCTCTCCAGGTATACTCCCGGAGAAGGGCTGGGTTAACCCCTCAAGGAGGCTCCTTGATGCTGATGAGGGGCTCTTGATCTAGGGAATTGGATCTATGCTCCAATTCCCTGAATTAATTCTGAATGTCTTCCATAACCCCTACCCCACAGGTGCTGTATAATCCCTACAGGTTTAGCGTTCCTCATAATACTAATACTAATAACAATGGGTTTGATTAGTTTCTGAAGTTATACATAAATGGTATATAGTATCAATAAGATGAGGATTAGATGCATGTGCAACATCTGGTATCTTTATTTATAGATGTTTCGCCATCCAGTGGCTTTATCAATATAGTACGAAGACATAATGTGAAGAATTATATACAAAAGATGAAGTAATAGGTCCCTCAGCTTGGAGTTTGTGAAGAGCACCGTAGTCTTGAATAAATTCACTGGGTGGCAAAAACGTCTACATATATAGATACCCAGATGTTGCACATGTCTAATTCTTCAGTTTCTGAAGTATTGAAGCTGATTCTTGGGAAGCTGTGGGAGAAGGTTGGACAATATGATGGGTGGGAATGGATTTGAGGACCTGCCTTGTATGGGCCAGTAGACCTGTGCACTCTTCCTCCATTCTTATCTTAAACCTGAATATCTCCTATTCCCCAGGTACTGTATGACCCCTGTGGTAACTAACACTTCCCCCTGCAATAAAAAACAGATGCTCCTCGACTTACAATGGGGTTATGTTCTGATGAAAACATCGTTAGTTGAAAATATCGTAAGTTGAATATGAATATCTGGAGGGGGTTTTGGGGGTCAATGTTTACGCAGCTCAGTCCATGACTGGGCCTCACGGTGAATCAGGACCTGATCAGCCAGGCTGTTATTGCTGGCCACATATAAACTGACGTAGGAACCGCAGCCCGTCTGGTCAGGTACTGACTAGGTGCTTGTCCAGTGCCTGCTTGAAGACAGCCAGGGGTCTACTGGTAATCCCCCTTATGTATGTTGGGAGGCAGTTGAACAATCTTGGGCCCCTGACACTTATTGTGTTGTCTCTTAGCGTACTCATGGTGCCCCTGCTTTTCATTGGGGGATATTGGATCCCTGCCCAGTCTTAGGCTTTCGTAGGGAGTGATTTTTGTGTGCAGATTTGGGACCAGTCCCTCTAGGATTTGCAAAGTGTATATTATCATGTATCTTTCTCGTCTGCATTCCAGGGAGTACAAATCAAGGGACTTCAACTGTTCCCAGTAATTTAGGTGATAAGTAAATAAATAAATAAATAACTACTGTCACTGAATTAGTTAATAAACAATGGCCATAGAACACAAAAGTAGTGAAGCTAACAGTTCTTCAAGGCCTCAGAGAGGCTGTGAAGTGCTTCTCATCAGTGAAAAGTGTTAATTCTCCACTTATTGTGCGTAATTTATCAATTAAACTTTATTGTAGGTATGTAAACGAAAAATGATCGTATATAAGGTTCACTGATATCCGTGGCTTCGGGTATCCACGGTAGGTCTTGGAACCTATCCCCACAGATATGGGAGGACTACTGTATGTGGTTACTGTAATAATTCCATTAATGAAAGCACACTAAAACTTCTCTACATTATCACAAAGGTTCCAACAGACACCTATGTCACTATAAGTCATGCCCAAACTGAACTGGGAGCATGGTGTTAAATATGCAACACAAGCCATAGAAAGAAAGGGACCAAAGTACCCACAAACAGGTGACATGAGTGAGGTGCATCCCCAGTCCTAAACAAAAACAAAATCATCTCCAAGTAGTGATGACATGGAAAAAAGATGGACAAAAAAATGTCATCTTACCAAATCCTTGACAGCTTGCTGCTCATCTTCAGGACCCACTGGGCCACACCACTCAACAGATACTAAACCACTATGACAGAATTACAGAGGCATTGGAAGGAAAACCAAAATGCAGATGTGGTGCACACAGATTTTGCAAAGGCTTCTGATAAATACAATCATGGGGTGATTGCATGCAAAATAAGGGTAATATAATTGGGAAAGGAAGTAAATAAATATGCAACTTTGAAAGATAGAACACAAAGTTGTAGTAAACAGAGCAAAATCCAACATTAGCAAAGTAAAAAAAACTCAGTACCTCTGGTGTCTCTACTCTTTCTTATCCTCATATTATTATTATAATAATAACTAAGCACTAAACCCATAAGGGTCATACAGCGCTGCTCTTATCCTCATAATGAACGTAGATGAAACTACTTACCAGTTTCATATCACTTGTAGGCGACACCAAAACAAGCATGAAAATCACCTCAGTAGAAGACACAGAAAAATTGCAAAGCCTTTCAGTGGGCATTGGAGAATAACATGTCTTTCAGTGGTAACAATTTGCAATTGCTTAGATACAGAAAGAAGGAAGAACTATAAAGGGACAGTGTATATAAAACACTAAAAGGAGCACCAAATAGAACAAAAGGAACATGTGAAGGATCTGAGCATAGTAATAATAATATCAGCTGACCTTTCAAAGAACACAATATGGCAAATGTCACAATGACCAGGAAAATGACTGATACTAATGGTGAGACTTTTCAAATCTCTTGTTTGGAGTATTGTTCAGTGCTGGCTACTTTATTCAGAGTGGTGGATTATTATTATCATGGGGAAGCTAAACCTGTAATAATTATACAATGCCTGTGGGGGATGGGGAGATGGAAGGCATTCAGGCTCAATTCAGGGAACTGGAGCTCAGATCCAATTCCCTAGATGAAGAAGCCCCTCACCAGCATCAAGAAACCTACCTTGAGAGGCAGAGTGGGAGAGATATCAGAGCTGGAATAGATTAAAAATCACATGTACTAAGAATGTCTCAGAGTCCTAAATATGTATGTACTCAGTGGAGTGGAGACCCCAAAAGAAGAAATACTTTCATCATCACTCGCTTCATCACTATCTTTCCAGAGGCATCCCAATACTACAGTTCAAAAACTGCAACTTTATAATATACACGTCTGACTTTTGGGTTATCCTAGGTTCTCTACACATATGCTGCTATGTATGATAATCTATGTAACTATTTGTGTATACCTGAATAAACTTACTTAACCCTTTCAGATCGAGACCCCGATCCTTAACTCATTTTCAGGGTCGAAACATTTTCGGGAAAAAAAAAATTTCTTATGAAATGATAGAGAATCTTTTTCCGATCATAATGCCACCAAAAGTATGAAATTTGGTGAAAAACTAACGGAATTATGCTTTCGCAAAGTTAGCGGTATCGACGATATTTAAGCATCGGCAATTTCGCTCACTTTGAGCCTATTTTGGCCAATTCAATGTTTCAGTTTACTAAAATGATAGCTATTTTCTAGAATTCCATTTGTTCTATCAGTTGAGTAAAAGAAACCGCCAATTTACCGATTTCAACTACCCAATAAAGTGGTCAGAAATTGGCAATTTGGCCAATTTCACACAAATTTCAAAAGATGCCAATTTCAAAATAGGGTCCAGAATAAACAAGACAGACATTCCTGGCACTAAAATAACATTTTATCTGTTCATTAGTCACGTCTCCAGGCCCCTCTTACATTACTTTTGCTTTCCATTTTGAATTTTTATTCTCACAAAAAATAGAAGATTTTCTGTTATGTATACAACTGCATCATTGTAAAACGGTATAAATAATATCAGCACACTTGTGCAAGAATATTAGACTCACCAGTTGATGTGTATTGGACGCGTGGCGTGATTTGTTTACTCCTGAACATTGGCAAAAATCGAACATTTTCCGTAATTTGCGCTCAATTTCAAAGGTACAGTGGTCCCCCGAGTATCGTAAAAACTTCACTCCAGAAGCCTGCTCAAGCGCCATTACCGAACGAATTTACTCCCTTAAGGAAAAATGTCACGTAGGTTAGTCTATTTCAGACCCCCAAAAATACACTTCCACAAGCACTTACAATATTATACTTACATAATTGTATGATTTACGGGGTGTACGTAACTCGGGGGACCACTGTACTTGTCATCGTGAAACCAATCAAAATTATCTCTATTTCTGTAATATATCTTCCATTCTGTCAAATGAGACCAAGAAAACGAGAATACAATTATAAATATCATACAAAAATAGACTGCAAAGTCACTGTTTTAAACCAAAAACACGGTCGGAGTTTTTCCCTCATTATGCACTGTGTGCTGCAGGATTCTTTTATACTCGCACACTGACCGTGAGACCCATTCTCTCACATCTAGGCCTACCAGTCTTTTCCCGCTTGATTTGAGGGCGCTAGAATTTATGCGTACTAGTACATCAAACACCCTGATAGTAAGACGTACTAGTACGTCAAAACCCTGAAAGGGTTAAGCACTTGTCCCAAATCTGCACACTGCCATAACAACATACAGGCAGGCCCACTTTACAACGCTTCACATTATGGCGTTTTGCTAATGCAGTGTTTTCAATTATAGCCATTCTTCTTATATTCAGACTTCCTACAATAAATATATTCACCACTCACTATACGCTAAGGATGAAAATATCTTAAGGTGAGTAATGTATCTGCATTTTAAGGCCTAGCTCTATTGCTCACTTAATATATGATAGTGTAAACATGTTATCAGGCTTTATATGCATTTGAAAGTGAAAAAAGGCTATATTTCACTTTACAGCAGTATCCCAGACCTTAACTTGCTGTATAAGCAGGGCCCTACAGTAGCCCAGAACCTAACTTGCTGTATAAGCAGGGCCCTACAGTAGCCAGAACCTAACCTGCTGCATGAGCAAGCCCCACCTGTACTGGAGTGAGAGATATGAAAGAATGTGTTTACCTGGAGAGTGTTCCGGGGTCAATGCCCCAGCGGCCGGTCTGTGACCAGGCCTCATGGTGGATCAGAGCCTGATCAAACAGGCTGTTACTGCTGGCCGCACGCAGTCCGACATACGAACCATAGCCTGGCTGGTCAGGTACCGACTTTGGTGCCTGTCCAGT